>BQNB010076346.1:0-31184 GCA_026074375.1 Tanacetum coccineum
GATAGTAATGAATAATGCTTGCGCCTAGCGGTGGAGGTTTGATTCTTTACCAAGCCTATGGTAATTTATATGTTATGACAGGTAATGAGTGTTGATTTTCCATTTCCCCATTATGTTATAATCTATTATACATCCGAGTGAAAGAGAGAATCCCAAACACTTATGTGAGGTGTTAGTATATACTTTTCGGGCTTTTAATTATGAGGTCTAGAAGGTTGTGTTGTAAAATACTTTTAAAGAGTAGGTTAAATGACCCTCATATTGCTATTGTCTAGGTAGAAAAGCCCATTTGCTTGAGGATAAGCAAATCCCAAGTGTAGGGGTATTTGATGAGGTGTCATTTTATACACTATTTCGGGGTCATTTAACCCCCTAAATCATGCAAATATGCCCAGATTACGTGCTAAATCATTTGTTTTCAAGTTTTTAGCACTTGGATGGCTTTTGGAGGAAATACACGTGACTTGGGCTTATTTGGAGAAGAAACAGACAAGATTACGGACCTACACCAAATCTCTTGAAGACTTATGCAAACAGTGGCTAGAGACGGCATCACAGGCATAAAGCGACGCCGTCATGATCTATCTAGTGACGGCATCAGGAATTTGGTGACGACGTCAGGACGTGGCCGACTTAAATCGGATCTAGAATCATCTACGTGGCGACGGCGTCAGGATTACAAAGCGACGCTGTCGCGTCGACATCTCTATAAATATAAATCCGTTTTTAGGGTTTTAAGTGTGTAACTTTGGGATAACTTTGTATAAACCTAGGGAGACAAACCCTAGTCATTTTAGGAGCTTTATAGGTCATTTTTAGGGCCTTAAAACCCTATTGTACTACCTTGAATCCATGTTTTAATCAAGTAAGGTTATTTATCAATAATCATTCCATATGACTATGTGTTGCTTGATTGATTTATCTTCTTGCTTTCTTTATAACATGCGAGGCTAAACCCTCCTTTGTATTTATCTATGATTGCATGAAAATTATATTGTAGATCCTTTTGATGTTGCTTCTTGTTGATGAATGTGCGCGTTAGGCTTTAGAAAACCAGCTTTTGTCTGTATCGTTGTTGATATGTCTAGGGAAACGTGAGTAGTGTAGAAAGGATACCACCCCCCCCCCCCCCCCCCCCCCACCCCCCCCCCTTCGGCAAACAGTTTTCATACTTACCTTACCCCATTATTTGTTTGATCCTTCTTAAAGTTTATGTCACATGCATTTAATATACTCTTAGGGGCCTTGTAATAGTGTTCATACTACATTACTTGTGCGTTGCCTTAATGGAATATTAAATAGATGGCGGGTTCGTGTAATCCGTTCATGACCTAGGAAATACTTATACAAATCATCACAAGTGTGACAAAGCAATTGATCTAGGAGAAAATGCAATATTGCAGCGGATGTCGTGCATGATTTTGGTAAAGTCATCTGCTGTTCATAATGTTATCTACAGTAGAGTAGATATTTATATTTTGTTGTGTATAAGTGTTATTAGAAACCATACCTCTCAAATCTAGTGATTGTCATGCTTTCTTTTCAACATATGTTAAAACACAAAAAATAATTTCCCTCATACCTTAGTATTCTGTAAGACCATGATCAACCTTCCTAACCTATTACCTTTGTGATATGATAACAACTCCGAGTCTTGCTTTATTAAACTCAATGGACTTGGAGAATATGGACGAGGGAGTGTAAAACTTCTGTGAGTCTTCACAACCTCTATCATACCGCTTTCCAAGGTTTCAAACATCACTTTTTAAAACACTTTTGCCTATATTCACCTCGAACAAAATTGCAATAATCATATTTTCACAACATTTATCAAAACACATTTGCCCAAATGACTTTGCATATCATTACTTAAGTATGTTTGCCTTCCAAAAGTTTGTTAAAACACGTAAAGTGACTAGTTTTCTCTTATTAGGCCTTAAAGCCCAATAGAGGTCCATTAAGTTATTCATAGTTATAAGATACGATTTAGGCCCAATACTAAAGCCCATTTGTAAATATAAGCCCAAATGGTAGTTACCAATATAATTTGAACCACAATAAGCTTACAATAAGCCACGGCTTATTAGGCTTATTGGGCCGTGAGCCTTATAAGCTCCCAAACAAATTATATTAGCTTTTAAATTAGCTAAGAAGCACTACGAAGTACATTTGGTTATTACATAAGGCTATCATAAGTTGTCCACAAAATTACGACATAAGAGGTAAGTAACCATAAAATAGCGATTTTTATCCTTGTGGTTTATACGAACCAATATTAGCACATAAATAGGCTTCACTTAGGGATTATTAAATAAGCCAAATAAGCTACTAACCCAAATAAGCTAAATAACAAATAAATATTTTTCAACCATCATAACCACGACAATAAAAGTACAAAAACCTCATTTCCTTTGTTTCTTATTCGACCAAAAACACACCCTTTATTAGTTTTCGTAAATTTTTCATGTTTGATTTTTACCAAACGCACCGTACAACTAGCTTCTACGCATCATCAGACATTCAAAAGTACAAGTTAAATTCAAAATTTAGAAGACTTACAAAGAGGGTTTTAAAAGCGAGTTAGGACACGATCTGACAACCCAAACATTGTTTAAACGATAACTCGAATACTAGAATAAACCCAAAACTTCTATGTCTTCATGTTCTTGATCAAGTTGTAAAAATTTTAAGTATGTCTGTGTGTTAGGGTCGGGCGAACCAAAACAAGAGAGAAAGAGAGAAAATGTTTTGAGATCAAAATGAGAAATGCATGTTGTGTGTGTGTTGGCTTATGATATAAGCTTTACTATAGTACATGGGGACCAAAAGAAAAAAAGGGACCACACATGTCTCCTAGTGGGTTCGAACCGGCCAAGGGTATCCAAGGGATCGGGGATGCTTGCGTTTTGTGTTCGGGTTCGCTTAGACTCAAGTTTCACATTTAAAATGTTATCATGAAACGTTTCTTAGTATTTTTAATGGACGTAAAAATATTTTTCTAAGAAATCTCAATTATTTCCACGGACATATTTCGCAGTTAAAAATGCTTAGGATTCAATTGAGCTTAAGCGAAACGTGTCGGGACTCATTATTCGGAATTTGATGCTATTCTACGGGATGGAACTCTCCAAGAAAGAATAATAAACATAGATAAAATCCTCTAAAAGGATTAACACAAGCAACATAAACACCAGATAACCAAAATCACATTGATTCACCACCATCAACAAGGTACTTGCTTCAACAAAGTTGGCAAAAGTCAAATAGTCAAAGGACTAAATTAGAACATTCAAAATCTCAGAAAAGGGCAAGGGTTACAATTATGCATGTATGCAAAAATGTTTTATGTTGTATTATAAATGCATAACAACAAAATTTTATTTGATCCTACCGTGAGTGATTTGAAATTAAAAATTAGGTTCTTATGTTCGAAAATAAAATTTTGATCAAACACACGAATATAGCGCACAATTCTAGGTCTATGGAAAAGAATATTAGTTATCACTTTGTATGCCTAGTAGTCTATTGTACATAATTGCAATAAAAACAAAAAAAATCCCCAATTTTAATTTTTGTGTTCATCATGAACCCTAGACATAAATTAAAAGAAAATAAACGAAATGACTTACAATTGATGATGTTAATGATGTTAGAAATGATTGTATGTGTTTTATGAGTCGTTGCGTGGTGTATATTTTTATGATTCAAGTTTTAAATTTATATTTTGCCGACTTAACAAAAAACAACACTTTAACGGGCAGTGTACCCGGATGATGGTAGATTCGTGGTAAGTAGGGTGTCGAACACTTGAAGCAAGGTTAAATATCTTAATTTATTAATATTTTGGTTATCTAATCTAAGTTAGTTCTAATCTAAGTGAAACCTATAATAATCCTATGTTAGTTCTAATCCTAATTCTAACAGGTAAAAGGGGGTTTCAGCCTGAGAGACTGTCACCTGTTTTGTTGGTGTCTACAATCAATTCAAGACACTTTAACCCACGCAAGAAAATTAGCAAAAGATAAAAGAGCGGTCAAGCCTTATAATAGAAAACTGCATTAGCCATCATTAATCCGATTAGAAGGTTGGTTTGTTTATTCAGTGTAATGATTACTTATCTCGAGGAGACATATCATTCTTAGACTTAGACGGGACTTCATCCTAAGACCTAAACACATTAATTCTGTCACTATTAAATCATCCGCATAAAGCATCCTTATATATTGATTATAATTCATCTAGAGGATGACACCGTGTATGGCGAACGGAACCCTAGATCATAGTGTACTTTTACCCACTTACTGCTTACCGGTAATATTGTGTTAGGTGGTAGTCCAACTATCCAAAACTATTGCATGATCAGAATGTTATTAGTTAGTTCTAAGCACTTCCTTCTATGGTTACTACTCTGTTTAATCGAGGCAAGAAGCGAACGCTGACACCACTTAGTGAATTCCTATTTGTTCCACTATGATGCTTTACTATTGGAGAGCTATCCCGGACTCTTTAGCATAGCCCAAACATACAACGTAGTTGACAGCGCATTAAAATATGTATGATGACCAGTTGGAATGATAGGTTCGTCGTAACTTAAGCTACGTAAACAGTATCATGTGATAAACTTAATCAATAAATCATACGATATATTAAGCAAATCGAGATATAAAACAAAACACCATACACTTTGGTCTTTCGTATTAATGGCTAATACCCCGAAGGTTTTAGCCTTTTTTTTAAACATCATAATTAATGACAAAGAGTAAGGGCTTTGCCATGGTACTAACGATTTAATGAATGTTACCAAAAAACTGATCAATTACAAAAGTATAAGAATTACACGTTGTTTTCTATGGATTTGTAAGCGTTTGCAAGACCTCTTGTACTTTTTTCTCCTCTGAAAATTAACTTTTTGTGCGTTTGAGGTATCGAGGACTGATTTAGCACCACTTAAAATTCATTCTTTGGTTTGTATTTATGGGTCCTGGAGTCGGTGTCAATTCGGCTTTCCCAGGTATTGGTACGACGTACTGGGGTTTCTTGAGTAGGGCCCATATGATATTCTTCCAGAATATTCGCATACTATATCTCTAATACGGCGTATTGGTCTTCACGGGATACGGCGTATTGATCAAGTTTCCTTTGTGGTCTTTGGTGAGTGCAGGCACGGATACGCCGTATCTTCCTTGATGGATACGGCGTATTGGTTGTCAAAATAATAATCTTCAAAATATCTTCGTTTAAGCTCTAGAATGCATGCCTTTTGCTAATATTCACCAAGTACTCCATAATTACTGCAATTCTCAAATATAAACGATTATGTAACAATTCTTTGCAATAATTATACAAAATGGGTTAATTACATAGGATAAATGATGCTATAAAATAGACGTTATTTGATGTCATCAAATATCCCCCCACTTGAATCCTACTTGTCCTCAAGTAGCCTTTAGAAGTTTATAAAAATGTATCCCTAAGGATATTTTCTGTTAAAGCATTTATTTGATTTATTACAAGTACACAACCAAACACCTCATGAAATAGGAAGATAAAAACACTTAAATCACTCAACTAATCTATGTGGTAACATGTATCTAATTCGCTCAATTGCTCGGTTGTAACGAGTATTCTATCATAAGCTTGGCAAGGATACACATCTCCACCGCTAAAGCTAAAGAGTAACAAGTTTATAAAGGTAAATATGGGTTTATATGATAAGGCTTAGGGTTGATCATTCTATAATCTTTCACCAGAAGTACCACTCCAATAAGGCAGCTGAAGCACACATACATGGCTGTAACGACGGAATAGACATGTGTGTTCGATCACGTCCTCATTCGAATTTAACCAACGGTTAGGATGAAGAATGATATAGGGTAGGAACCTTATAACTTTCACCAAAAGTCGTAAAACAACAAGGAAGCTGAGACATGCATACATGGCCGTAACGACGAAATAGACATGCACGCTCGTACAAATCCTCATTCGCGTAAAACCAACAACTAGTCATTAGGAAAGAGAAGTAAATTGTTGTTAAATAACAATTATGAAACAAATAGATTAAGTCTAAAATACAAGTTGCTAGACACTTTTTCCTGACCGTTACCATGATAAAGACACAACTATTTACAACGTCTTGATCATAGATCAAAAACAACAACCTAAGTTGGCGTTCCCGTAACGGTCAACTTCCCTTCATCCCATACTTTACAAGGTAAGTGGATATATCTTCCACTTTATACAATACTCTACATCGTCGATTTGTATCAACGAATAATTGATCCTTCGTGTAATTCCTTTAGTAGTTGTGAAACGATTATCTTCAAACTTTCCTTCTCTTTATTGTTGTGATTTTTCTGATTTTTTTATTTTTTTTGCTAACACTATACTACGAAACTCGGTGTAATTTCACCATCTTCACGATTATAATAATTCCGGATAATTCCTTCGATAATTCTTCATTCTTTGGATGTACCATTATTGTTATATTAATAAAATTTATGATATCCCCCCCCCCCTTATATATATATATATATATATACCTTACCTTTTCCCATTTTTTTTTTCATTTTATTTTTTTTTTCGATGGTAGTAAAAATACATGAGTTTTGACTATAATATACATTCCCATTTGCAATGTGCAAATTCTTCCAACCGTACCAAAGATAGAAAATTTTGACACAAGACTTGGGAAATACAAACTTTACACTTTAAGCAACTAGCAACTGTAAAATAAACTTAATCTAACAGGGTAGGCTAAGGTGTAAAGGTGTAACGAAATAAACAATTGGTGTATTTCCTAAAGGATTGGCTCTACGGGTTGTTCTAGGGGTATCTTACTCTTAAAGTGAGAATACACAAAGGGTTTACACGGGGGTTAACTAACTGGTGTAGTTAGTTAATAAGCAACATGTAAAGGTGATTTGGGTGTAATCCAAAATTTTACCAATTTAAACAAGTTACTCCATCTAAATCCATAGTACTTATCACTGCGGTCTCGAATAGATATTCCAATTCAAGTTCTAAAGTCTACTACATCACCGGCACACTCATATTTTGTGGAATTTGGGTAAACATTTGGAAACGGGTAGGTTAAATCCTTACAATATCTAATAAGGGTTATTTTGTGCGGGTTATGTATCAAGTAATTTCACAAAAGTATGCTTGATTTTTTTTAAATTTTAGCATAATTTAAGCATTTTAGTGTGAAAAATAGGTCAAGTAAACATTCTAATTCCATCCCCCACTTGAATTATACAACGTCCTCATTGTATAGATCAAACATTAAATACGGGAATTAAAAAGAATTAAAATGAGAAACTCCCCTAGTATTTGCTCGGTAGATTATCCATGTTGATTTATTGATAAAGAATTTGGTTGAACATACTGCTTGATGGTTTCAAGACTCTACACTATAAGATCTCGAGATTTGTAAATTCTCCACTAATATTCGTCGATATTTCTTTTACGAGGGTCTATGTAAAATTAGGAATATGTGTATTCCTATCTGGTATTCGGTTTAATATAAACTAAACTAAACAAATAAAGTACGAGTACACGTCTGGTGAATAATGCGTTTCATGTGCATGATTTACGCTCGTATGCCAGAATGATCAATAATGTTATTTTTAAAGTGGCTAAAAATATAATGATGATAACGTCTACCTCATTAATTCGCGTATGGTTGGGATGCGGATAAGCCGTATGATGTCTGGTAAGGCAGACTCAATAAAATATAAATAACTTTCCTGGGTTTGTCTCACGGGTAGAACTTTTGTTTTATAGCAAACGTCTTTAAGTTAGGACTATTTTTTCCGCTTCTCTTCATAGTTTATTTGGTGCGCATCACCTTTCATCCGTTGTCCTTTTTTTGAAAAATATCTTGGTAGATTTTGGACATATTATCATCGTTTCTCTCCAAATATCATATTCACATCTTCTTATAGCAATATATTCTTCGTTGGGTCCAAGCGAATACTGAATAGCTTCAAAATTTTCTGCTTTGCACATTCTTTTGTTAGGTTGTTCATCAATAGATTTGGATGTATTGCTATATTTGCGCTTCGTCTGACTTTGTTTATTTTCCTTTTTAGTTTCGTTCTTACCACTTGTTATCAGGTAAGGTTTGATGAACGAGTCAGTAGTAGTGTTCTCACTACTCAAGATTTTGTCATCCATTCGTCTCTTATTCCAGCTCCCGTTTCTTCCAAGGCATGAAAACAATACTTTATTAGTTCTTCATACTATTTTCATCTGTTTTATCAAATGAGAATTTACTCGCAAACATGAATTCAGTGATCAATTCCCAATTATCTCTTTTCGCCACATTTCTTCTTCACCGTCGTATGATTCAGGATAAAATTACAAGAAAAATTTCTCAACAAGTTCTTCCTAAACGGTGATTTTTCCTTCCCTTGTTTATCCACCATTGTCGTGCGTCATCAGCTAGTGAGAGATGAAAGACTTTCATTCGTAGTTTATGGGAATCCACACCAGGAATGTAGATTAAATCAACCATTTCAAGCACATTAGTGATGTGGTTCACTACATCTTTGTCAATCCATCTGTGGTATGCACTCTTTTGTAATTCCACCAAAAATTCATTGTTGAGTTCCATGTTTATATCGCTACTGGTGATAGAAAGATTTGATTCATTTTGAGCATTCACTATGTATTCCTCTTAAATTATTTCTGCCATGACTTTTTATGGTATCTTCTTCAGTCTACTAGCTCTGCTAAGTACTTCCTGCAACAAGGGTAAAAATATTAGCAGGATTTGCTCTGAAGAAAGATAGAAAATGTTAGGATTAAAAGTCTTCTTGATGTTGTTTGGATTACTGCTGCTCATGTTTAGATTAATACTGCTAGTACACAGTTAGTATTGCTAGTGATTATTAGTACTGCTAATGAACTTCAAAGAAAATATGCTAAGTAGTTACTACTGCTAGTACAAAGTTAAGACCGCTCAGTTGAAGTTAATGCTACTAGTGAAAGTCACTACTGCTAGTGAATATCAAGTTAATGTTGCTAGTTAGTACTGCTTATATGATATGTATTAGTTGTTTTTAGAAAAGATTTTAGATACTTAGGAAAGTATTGTAAGCCGACTAGGGCTCCTAGGTGTATAAAAGGAGGTCCTAGGGCATAGAGTTTTAGGTACCAGAATCAAAACTAAAAATCAATCTTAGTCGTATAATTCTTAGCTTCAAGGTCTTTGTAACCTTAATACTTTGAGAGTATTCGTATTATTATCATTAATAATATTGGAGCTTATTTGTTGAATTGTATGTTCATTGAATTACTGTTTCATTGATAATTCTTCTTAATATTAAAGATTAGATTCCGCATAATCTTTAATACATTTAAATACAGATTCTTCTATATTTATGTTAGATTTATCTAATATAACTAAACCTTAAACAAGATAGGAAATATTGATATATTGAAGTGGGGATAAACAAAAGTGGTGTTTCTGAGCTTGTTGGAGAAGCTGTGAATAAGCAAAACCTGTTTTGCTAAAAGATATGGATCAAGATTCTGCACACATGGTGGCTGCATCCAAAGTTCCCATGCTCAAACCTGGTGAGTATGAGATCTGGAGGATGAGGATTGAACAATATATCCAGATGATAGACTATGCACTATGGGAAGTCATAGAGAATGGTGCAACCTTGCCAAAAACAACAACTGTGGAAGGTGTTGTGATAGTGATGCCTATTACAACTGCTAAAGAAAAGGCTCAAAGAAGATTAGAGGTGAAAGCTAGAAGTACTTTAATGATGGGCATTCCCAATGAACATCAGTTAAAGTTTAACTCTATAAAGGATGCTAAGAAGTTGTTAGAAGCTGTAGAAAAGAGATTTGGTGGGAATGCAGCTACTAAAAAGACTCAAAGGAATCTCTTAAAGCAGCAATATGAAAACTTCACTGCTCCAAGCTCAGAGATGCTTGATCAAACTTTTGATAGGCTTCAAAAGCTTGTAAGTCAGTTGGAGCTTTTGGATGAAAAGATTTCACAAGAAGATGTTAATCAAAAGTTATTAAGAAGTTTGTCACCTGAGTGGAACACACATGCTGTTGTGTGGAGGAATAAAGCTGATTTGGATACAATGAGCATGGATGATCTCTACAACAACCTCAAGGTGTATGAACCAGAAGTTAAAGGGATGTCTAGCTCAAGTTCAAGCACACAGAACATGGCTTTTGTGTCCTCTTCAAATAACAACACTAGCAGCACTAATGAAGCAGTTAATACTGCTCATGGAGTTTCTACTGCTAGCACTCAAGTTAATATTGCCAACTACAAACATATAACTTGAGTGATGCTGTTATTTGTTCATTCTTTGCTAGTCAACCAAATAGTCCTCAACTTGCACATGAGGACTTGCAACAAATCCATCCTGATGACATAGAAGAGATAGATTTGAGATGGCAAATGGCCATGTTAACTATGAGGGCTAGAAGGTTTTTGAAGAATACAGGAAGGAAGCTTACTGTTAATGGCAATGAGACTATTGGTTTTGATAAGTCCAAAGTGGAGTGCTACAACTGCCACAAGAGGGGATATTTTGCTAGGGAGTGCAGAGCTCTAAGAAATCAAGACAACAAGAACAAGGAAAGCTCAAGAAGGAGTGTGCCTGTGGAAACATCTACTTCCACAGCTTTGGTGTCATGTGATGGCCTTGGTGGATATGACTGGAGTGATAAGACAGAGGAAGGGCTTAATTATGCACTCATGGCTTACTCATCTTCTAGTTCTGACTCAAAGGTATCCAATTATTCAAATTGTTCAAAATCTTGTATGGAAACTATTAAATTACTTAAATCTCAAAATGATCAACTATTAAAAGATTTAGAGAAATCTAGTTTAATGGTTTTAGGTTATAAAACAGGTTTAGAATCAGTGGAAGAAAAACTTGATTTTTATAAAAAAGAATGAGTCTGTTTATGTAGAAAAATTAATGGCTTAAAATGGGATATTCAAGTAGTGAAATAACTATTAGAGAGCTTAGGAAGAAGCTTGAAAAAATTCAAAAAGAAAAAGATAGCATTCAATTTAATGTAGATAAATTTGAAAATGCATCTAAAAGTTTAAACAAGCTCATAGAGTGTCTGATTGTTGATAATTGCAAGAAAGGTATGAAAATTATAATGCAGTTCCACCTTCCTACACATGAAATTTCATGCCTCCAACACCTGACTTGTCTTTTAATGGTTTAGATGAGTTTGTTAGTGAGCATGTAGTTGAGAACAGTAAAGCTATGTCTAGTGAAGAAGAGCCTAAGGTAGTTAAAGAGAATGATGATTCTCCAATTATTGAAGAGTGGGTGTCAGATAGTGAGGAAGAAAATGTGTCTCAAACTAAAATTGAGAAGAAAACAGTTAAGCCTAGTATTGCTAAGATAGAGTCTCGTGGCATAATTACTTGGCTTGACCAATGAGAGCTCTTGAGATTACCAATTTGTCCTTTCCATCTTATTGTAGAGCCCTTGAATTGACCAATTGAACCCTTAATTTGCATTTGCCCTATCGTTTTGACCTTGGGTTAATTGGGAGTGACGGGTGAATAGTAGAAAACAGTACCCAACATTTTTTCACGCCCAAATTTAACTGAGGGGGAAAAAGGGGGGTAAGTTTGAGGAATTGGCAATTTGGGTCCTTGTGGTTTGAAATAAAAGTTAAGTAAAACTCAAGTGTAATATATCTTTCATTTTTGGCAAGAATGGTCCCTGGATTTATTTAAAAGGGAAATGGGCTTAGGACATTGGGCTTTTGTTTTGGGCTTATGATCCGGGTAGGGTTTTAAGGGAAAATAAGGGCCCATTAGGCCTTAGGGACTATTTGTGAAACTTTTTGAAACTTGAGGGACTGATTTGGAATATTTTAGGGTTTTGTCTTTTTGTGGTTGACTTTTGTTGATCATAATTGACTGAGGGTTGACTTTTCTTGGCTTTGGCTTCCGGCTCTTGCACACTCTTCCGTTCTCGTATTCGTGTTTGCCCGTTTTTGACGATTTTCTTGTGATTTTTGTCTTATCCGTACCTGCACACACAAAACACAAAAACAAGCATATCTTTGCCATTTTTAGTCTGTTTTGGGTCATTTAGGGTCATTTTTGGTATAAACAGATATGTGTATTTTACACTTATCAAAATTCATTGTAAAAGAATTATTAGCACATTTATCCCCCTTAAATAATGTCCTGTTTTTTTAAAGAGCTGTAGACATTGTTTAAGTGATAGAAAATCTTTTCAAATCTTTTTCGGATGAGAAATCAAGATGACTGATTTGTTTTGAAATACAACACCAACAAAAATAAGATTTCTCTTATTATGAAAAAATAAATGCACTGACACGTACACTTATTTTAAGAAAGCCCGGGTTGTGTAGCAAAGTATACACAAGCTTTCACATGATCATTAAGTAGATCATGCCCGAGAAACTTAATTCCCGTTGTGAGGTCAAGTTATCTTTTTGGTGATATACTTGCCTTTAAGATTAAAACCGAGTTGCAGTCTAAAATAACTGCAAGCCAATGACATGTTTTGAAAATAGTTTGAACTTTTGATCGAACTTTATTTATAGCTCTATGTCATTATTAATTGACATTTCTAAAACCGTAAATATTATCAATTCTAGAAGACATGTCATCAAAACAAATTTTTTAGATTTCTGATTTTTTAATTTTCTATTTTCTTTTTTTTGGTTTTATATTTTTCTATTTTCTTTTTCATAAAATCTATTCTAGGAAATGGAAAATCTTTTTGAATTTTTTATATTTTTATATATTTACATAGGATACACGAAGAGGTACCACCATTACTCTTTATTTTCTTCTGCTAGACTCTTAAGTGTTTCTAGAGACATGCTTTTCATCCTAAGCTTGTTGATGAGGAATTCAAATCTTTTCCTTGGCAACGCTTTGGTGAAGATGTCTACCAACTGATACTCAGTCCGAATGAAGTAAAGCTCAACAATACCATTTTCGACTTGTTCTTTGATAAAGTGATACCGGACATCAATATGATTCGATCTTGAATGCTGGACATTGTTACAACAGAGAGTAATAGCACTCTTGTTATCACAGTACAAAGGGATTTTATTGAATTCAAATCCATAATCTGTCAGTTGCGATCTCATCTATAGGATTTGGGCATAACATCCAGATAAGGCAATGTATTCTGCCTCTATACTAGAGATAGCAGTGCTTTTCTGCTTCTTTGAAGACCAGCTGACAAGTTTGTCTCTTAAGAATTAGGCACTACCAGAAGTACTTTTTGTGTCTTGACAACCGGCGTGATCCGCATCTACAAAAGTTGTTAGTGCAATATTGGTATCTTTTGAGTACTAGAGACCTATATTCGTGGTGCCTCGAAGGTATCGAAAGATCCGTTTTGCGGCATGTAAGTTCTTTTCAATAGGCTTTGCCTGATACTGAGCATACATGCATACTGCAAATATAAGATCTGGTCGACTTGATGTAAGATACATAAGGGATCTGATCATGCCACGGTAACGGGTAGCATCAAATGGTGTCCCCTGCAGATCTTCATCAAGTTTGGTTCGTTCAACCATAAGAGTGTCAACTGGGTCATAAGAGTCCATACCATATTTCTTAAGAATTTCTAAAGCATATTTTATCTGGTTTATAAAGATGCCTCTAGGACTTTGAGAAATTTAAAGCCCGAGAAAAAATGACAGTTTGTCCATCATCGACACCTTAAACTTAGAACTTATTTTATCAGCAAATATATCACATAGACTAGGATCAGTAGATTCAAAGATTATATCATTGACATAAATTTGTACCATGAGTATGTCTTTGCCTTCTTTCCTTGTGAATAATGTAGGATCGACTGCACCTTTGGAGAACTTTTGTAATAGTAGAAAGCTTGACAACATATCATACCATGCCCGAGGAGCCTACTTTAAGCCATACAGGGCTTTCTTCAGATTGTGCACGGGGGTAGGATTGTCTGGATCTACAAAGCCCTCTGGTTGAGTGACATAAACCTCTTCGTGAAGCTCGCCGTTTAAGAAAGCCGTCTAGACAACCATTTGATAGATGATTAGTTCTTATTGGCAGCATTTGCAACGAAGATACGAATGGCCTAAATTCTAGCAACCGGTGCAAATGACTCTTCAAAATTAATTCCCTCTTCTTGGCGATATCCCTTAGCTACGAGCCTTGCCTTGTTTTTCAGTACCCCTCCAAATTCGTCTTGTTTGACTTTGAAGATCCACTTTAGTTTAATAATCATGACTAAGTCCGGACAGGGTACGAGTTCCCAAACTTCTAGTCGTTCGAACTCATGAATTTCTTCTTGCATCGCATTGATCCAGGAAGATTCCAACATAGCTTCTTTAAAGTTCTTGGGTTTGACGGAGGTGAGAAAGGCATTAAAGGACAATTTATGATGATACAACGTAAGATAATCATAACCTAACATAACATAATTAGAATCTAATAAAAGGAAACTAGTAGATTATTCTTGATGTTTAGGAGATATTTTAAGGAGATTTGGTAGTGATGGATGATGGGAAAAGTGTTGAGGGCCCAATGATGAGAGATTTAATTCGGTTAAGGTCATATTTTAAGATATTGAAGATTTTACGAGTTCCCAAGAAATAGTGACAAAAGTTCGAATGAAAATTAACTTGGTCGAGACAAGGAGGATGAATGAATGGTGAGGAGGGAGGTGAACGATTAGTTAATTCAATTGCATTTTGAATTGTGATATCAATAAGATTTTAAAGGTGTAGGAGTTCATGCAAATGGTTTTCACTATGATTTAGAGTAGGCGTTTGTGGAGGTAAAGAAGAGAATGTAGGATTAGATAAATTAGGAGAGGGAGGCAAATGAGTGGTATCAAAGATTGGAGAGTGTTAATACAAAGTAAACAGTAAACACGTTTATCTTTATATTTTACGATCTCACTTTGTTTTGTCGATAACAAAACATAAACTTATCAAACAACAAACTCTAAACATTTCTAAGCCAATAGTTTTCTAACACACCAAAACACATTATAAAAACAACATTCTTCTCAACCTATCTTGCAATTTTCTAAAAATGATCTTAAATGCCTTTTTATAAACTTTACCTAAACACACAAAAATATTTTTTAACCAAAATATTTCTTACATAAAACTTCCTTCCCATATTAAAATATGATCAAAAGATAAATTCTCTTTAATTATTATATTAGTTTAAATGTTAAAAAGTCAAGATTATTTTGAGTACTGTTTTGGCCGGTGCTCTTAACTTTACATTCCGGTGCCTTTGGGAAACAGCACCGGCAGTTCCGGCCAACAGTAAAATGTTTGGCTTATATATACCCCAACTCTCTTCTCTTGTTTCTATTCATTTCATTCTAACATTTTTCTTCTCTCTAGATCTGGTTACCACTGATCTTCTCCTATATTCTACTATACTCTAATGCTTCTTGTAGGTCCTTCATGACGTTGTCATGTCGACGCTAAAAGATCTTCTATGAATAAGCTCCCCAAAATCTCTTGAAGCATGGATCTATCTTCCATCTTGTGGCAAGCTTCTATGTCACAAGATCTTCTTCATCTTGTCTTTAATCTTCAATCAAAAAATATCTTAGAAATGTCTAGTTTTGGTTTAACGTTTTGGTTGTAAATACAATACTATATATGTGTTATGTTTGGTACCTAGTAGAGGACAAGCTGATGATGTGAACAAAGGTTTAGGATTTGAAAAAGGATGTTGGAGAGTGTAGTGATAAATGGTAGGAATGGTTCTAATATTTAAAACGGGGTTAAACCTTTGCATCGTGAAAATTTTATGTAAGTTGTGGCTTCTCCGCCGGTTAAAGGAGATTTGGTGATTAGTGTATTCAAACTCTCGAGTAGGTGACTCGGGGAGTGGAGTAGGGCAAGGAAGGAGTCCTTGTAGCCGAACCACTATAAATAACCGTGTCATATATCTTTTATATTATTTGATCGCATTTTCTTATCTTAAACATAAATCACATCAATCAAACAAAAACTGATACACCTTTTGTGAAATAAATAAAAGAAAATAAAAGTTAAGATTTTAATTTGAAAACTATTCAACCCCCCTTCTAGTTTTCACAATTGGTTCCAGAGCAGGTTACCAAAGATTTCAAAATATACTGTATTTTTTGAATCTTCAAAATCCAAACAAATTTAAAAAAAAAACATATTGCATATGCATAAATATTCCTCTATACATGTCTGTTGTTCTGGTTAAGCTTAGGTGAAATGGATCTATGGAAGATATGTTGCTATCAAATTGTAGCTACTCCAGGTCGCTGGAAACCACCGGTGATGTTGTCCATAGAGCCATGACTAAGGTTTGTCGACAGGGCACCGGCTGTCTGATGTGTATGTTGGGCTTATGCATTTTTGGGCCTCGGTCAAATGTTTTATAATCTTAATTTTGGGCTAGACCAAATTGGATCTCAACCTTTTCTAAACTTATTTTTGTATAAAACAAACTATGTTCTTGACATCGGGTATCTTTTCAAAACGACCTTCAAGGCTATAATCCACTCTGATCTGTATACATATTAAGCCTGCGGAAAGGTTTAGGCAGTACGATTACAACTTTTATGTTATAGTTGAAGTATCTCTTTTATAAGGGACTATGATCTAGATGATTCATGATCCGATTTTGATAAGATCTCAAATATGTTTAAGCCATGGTATTCAAAAAAAAATCTCTTTATCAATTTTTTTTATACTTTTCTCTGCTATTCATTTCATAAATAAAGGGATCTCGTGCATATTATCCACTTGCTTGTCTTCATTTCATCGGTGCACAAAAAGATTAGGGGGGGGGGTACATAAATTCTTTTTTTAGATCTTGTCTATGTGATTTTTAGAATATATGATATATATTCAATGTGAAACGTGAAAGGTATTTGTATATACGTAAAAAAATATAATAAATATGGGAATATCTATATATATATATATTTTTTATATAATTATATATGATTTATTATATTAGAGGAAGGTTAATATAAAAAAAAATTATTCGTGAGAAGGTAAAAAGAAACTTTTTTAAAAAAGTTCTCGAAAAATTCCATAAAAAATTCTATTAAATCAGGTATGTTGGTGCATAAATTTTGTAAAGGAATTTTTCTAATTTTTGAGTTTGATACGTTTTATTAATGCGCAAAAAAAAAAAATTTTTATGCACAAAAAATTTTTGATGCACAAATTTTTCGACTTTATATAGTTTGATGCGCAATAAAATTTTGATGCAAAAAGTCATAAAGAAAATTGGGTACGAAAACGAATTTTTTGATGACCACATAAATACGTTTATTGACAAAGTTTTTTTTCATAATTTTTTTCGGCAAAATATCCACTTTTAGAAAAAACTTCCTTTACTATTTTTCATGCATCAACATAACACGATCTTGTGGAATTTTGCATGAATTTTTGGAGAAACTTTAAAAAAAAATCTTTTTATAAATTATCACGATATTTGTCTTTTTATTTGATCTTTATCATATATATATATATATATACTATATATATATATATATATATATATATATATATATATATTTCTTTTTTTCGCACTAAATAATATCTTTCCGGATATTGCTTCCTCTTGAATCATTTGCTCCTACACTCGTGCTTAATGGACTATGTCAACAAATATTTTGGGTTATAAACCATTTATTCAAATTTCAAAACTATCCTCACCTGTCCCCAAAATCAAACGGCCACCTTTTCAAATCATAAAACTCACCCACCACTCTCCTCTTCCACTCACTCACCATTTCAAAATTTCTCACTCTAACCGGTTCGCACCCTTGGGAAGCCGTAATGAATTATCCTTAGGAACGTATTGAGCGTGATCTCATCTCGCTCGCAATGCTCCTTTATCCCATGATCAAATTCCCGGACCGTGACGTGTTTTTCATTCTCCGGTTATATATTACCATTGTATTTCCTATTCCTAAGTATCACATTGTACATCGGTATCTTTATATATATGGAATGTAATTTCATATTTAGTCATATTTTTTTCTTTCATCGTCTAGAAATTATCGTCTCGTCGCGCTCAAAGAAAATTTAATACCGCAAGTCTTACACATCTTAATCCACTTACTTATCAAAAAAGGGGGTAATAAATAAAAGGGATCACAACACTTAAAGAAATAATAAAAAAAATTATTTTCTTTCTTTCAACTGTGTCCTCTTCCGGTGCCTTTCATTTTGCAAGCCGGTGCCATTTAATGAACAGCACCGGAAGAACCGGCCAACTGCAGAACAAAACGTCTTGTTCTTCTTTTCTATCTTCTCACTGTTTGAAAATTTTATACTCCCAATAAACACCATTGACGATTTTTTGAAGTCCTTTGACCATCCCTTCTTCCTTCTATCAAAGTGTTACATTGTAAGTAGTAATCAACACTTATTTTCTTACTATCTATCCTAATCAATCAGTTTATGTTTCTCAATTTTTCTTCATGAACCCTAAAATGCAACAATCACTTAAATCAAC
Source organism: Tanacetum coccineum (assembly GCA_026074375.1). Lineage (NCBI taxonomy): Eukaryota > Viridiplantae > Streptophyta > Magnoliopsida > Asterales > Asteraceae > Tanacetum > Tanacetum coccineum. Next base: position 18,512 of record BQNB010076346.1, read on the forward strand.
TGATTAGATATGTAGGATAACTACAATTGGTTTTTAATTCGGGTCGAGACTAAGAAAACAATCCATGCACGTTTTTAAATCAAACTAAGCCGAATTGTTAATACCCGTAAAAACTTATAAATTTCTTAAATAAAATTTTCTAAAACCCTCTATTTTTTTCTATTTTTGATAGGTGCACCATGCCTAACGCTCGTGATGTTGACCACCATGACACCGCCATCTACATTCCTTTGTACCACCGCACCGGCGGGTTCACCGGTAACGAAAGGGACATCTACAAATCCCGTGTGTATCGTCTATTTCATGAAGGTCGTGTTGTGTTCCCCGACTTCCTTGAAAATGAACCTAATCTTTGCCCTACTTTTGGGGCCATAGGGTTTGATTGTCTACTTGACATTGACGAGCAAATTTGCCCCGTCTTCGTCCTTCATTTCTATAGGAGTTTCCATCTCATTCGAAACCATAATGTAACCATTTGCGTGAGGTTTACTATTGACAATGTCGAAACCATTCTCACTCTTGAGAATTTTGCTCAAATCCTTAGAATCCCTTGTGAGGGTGTATGTCTATACTCTCACGAGTGGTCTATCTCGTCCCTTCAAAGAAGCCTTGATCCTTATCCCAATCTTTATCCCTATTCTATCGAGGACCCATCCTTGGTTCGTGACGCCTTATTTAAAGAAAGACCCAAACCAATTCTCAGAAAAATCAAAGGTGACAATGAAACCCTCGAACCATTTTAAATGCTTAACACCGAGTTCAAGGATACCTTCAACAAATGGTACCTCATTCTCAATGAAAATGACATTTGTCTCACCGGTCACAAAGATCATCCAAATGTGTCTCTTTGCTACATGCTTTATTGTCTCTCCATCGGTAAACCCTTCAACCTCGCCTACTACATCATCCACCGAATGATGAGCATGACTCAAAGTAGTCAAATGACTCTTCCATATGCCATGCTCCTCACTCGACTCTTCAAACATGTTCAAACCAATCACCCATATCCTTTGCCAAACGTGTTTAATCTTATGGATCATGTGATGATTCCCCTTTCAAACAAAAGGAAAAACCGCATCAAGTCTAAGGGAAAAAGGCCACGTCTTCTATCTCTAACTCCTTCTAACTCTTCCGGGTCCTCCCAATCACCTCCAAATCAAGGAACTAGTTCCAACCCAAAAGGTGATCACATTGAAAACTACACCCTCGACCCCATTGACTATCTCAACCAACTTCCACCCATCGAAGGAGGAGAGTCGCCAGAATTCAAGCAAACTAAGGGATTGTTCAAGTGTCTTTTCTATTTCCTTTGCAAGAAAAAGTAACGAGTGATGACCGGAAAAACATTTTATGATTGGGTATGTTCCTAAAACTACTTTGGATTATGTATGATTTGGTACAATGTTTTGAATAATTATGTTTGGATCATTTCCGTCCTCATTAGTATTGAGCAGGCGTTTAGATATTTTCATATGTAATAACTTATGATTATCTTTGGATATCCCTTGCATCATTCTACCTCTATTATGGTTTCTACATGTCTTTGTATGTGCAAATGTGCTATGAAATGGCTTGTGCAAAATCCTAGTTTTCGTGAAGGGGCGTTTGGCTAGCTCTTATTTCTAGGTCTAGCAAAATAGGAATAGGCTTAACTCTCCCTAATCTTTCTTAGAATTGAGAACATTATCTTCTTGCATATTCACTCTAGTGTCTAGGTTAAGAGTATCAAAACTTGGCCAATTTAGTTTATCATCTGCACTGGCCGGTGCTCTTTGCAGCAAGCCGGTGCTGTTTGGTCAAAGACACCGGCCAGCCGGATCTACAGTAGGCTTTTTGCCATTTTTGAGGTTCTAACTTTTCAAACCAAAGCCATAAACATGCTCATTAGACTTGCCTCATTACTGCTAGGTAGTTGGTTTTTGCCTTGTTTGACCTTAAAATGGGTTATAATGATTATGTTTAGTGAAAAGGTAGTGGTTTAGGCATTTAATGTTTTGCATGCATTTTAATTATAAATTAGGGGTTTGAAAATCATCTTCCTCACCTCTCACAAACTGCAAATCCTCTCTATACATCCTATTCAACAATGGCCTCAAGTGCTTGCTCCTCTACTCAAAATCCACCCAAAAAGGCTTCTAAAGTCACCTACATTGACCTTACTTCCAATGAGGCCTCACCATAATCACACCATGCAACAATCGACACCACCCTTGCTCTCATAATTCCACCACCTATACCAAACATGGTAGAGCCTTTTGCATCACCTTTGGGTCCAAGAGCCCTTGTCTTCACCACTCCACCAAACACCCCCAATGACCCTCATCCCTTTCTTTCTTCTTTGAATGATGCTCCACCATGACCAACGAACCCATTTCCTCACTCTCTAACACAAAACCTTCCTAAACCATCTCAAAATGAAGCTCCTGTTGAGCCAACTATTCCTTTACTTCCCCTAAACTCTCACCAAGTCAATGCTCAAACCAACCCTTCCGTGGAAAGGGAAATTATCCAACAAGAAAATCACAATCTTCAAGCCTTTCACCAAAACATTCAAGAGGCTATTCACAATGCACAACATGTTCAAGATAGTCTCATTCCCCCTACCTTCATCACTCACATCCAAATACCACCACCTTTCTATCCAACTTCTACCCCTATCTAAACACTCCCTTATGGTCCATCATTCCCACCACAAAATGTTTTTGGACCTCTTGACCAAAGTATTTGGCTTAAACAACCACCACAATCTCTTGATCACACTTGTACACATTGCCAAAAGACCAAAAACATCATAAATAATTTTCAAACCGAAACTAGGTTTATGCTAAATCATATTTTGGATCGCCTTAACCACATTTCAAACCGGTTGCCTAGGGATAATCACTAGGTCTAAGAATGATTAAGGTTTAGACATATTAAGGGATTGCCAAAGCATGATTTTAGTTTTAGATTGGCACTAAGTCAATTTTCTTTTTACTTCATGTTTTTGTAATTCTTATAATTTCAAATTTCATGATTATGATATCTTATGATGGATGTTATGCTTGATTGTTCTTATTCTTTCTTGTGTTCTTCCATTACATGTGAATTATATGGAATGTCATTAAAATTTGAATAAGTTTGGCTCCCGCCAAAATTCTTGGTCTGTGCTGACTCTCTTCAGGTCAGCCGGTGCTGTCCGTTAACAAACCGGTGCCATTTATAGACAGCACCGGCAAGCACCAACCACTCTGAAATGATCCAATTCTCCTCTCTTTTTTATATTACTATTCAATATTCTTTGAGTACACTATCAGGTGCAGGTACTTTGTCCAAGAATGCACCCATTAAGGGGGAGCAACATGTTTGACTCTAAAAAAGTCAACCAATAACAATTATTGTTTATTGACTAACCTCTCTCTCTTTGTAGCATATCATTTTACTTTTGACATAATTTTAGGGGGAGCTCTCGTCAAGGGGGAGCTCACATTTTAGTTTCCCTTTCGTCATTCTTTTTGTGTGTGTTAGTTTTTCTTCGACGCTCTTTTTGTTTCGACAAAAAGGGGGAGAAGAAAGTAAAAACTCCAATTTAGAAACGCTTAGACTTTGTTGGTTTTTACTTTATAAATTTATGTTTTGTCATCAACAAAAAGGGGGAGATTGTTAATACAAAGTAAACCGTAAAAACGTTTATCTTTATATTTTACGATCTCACTTTGTTTTGTCGATAACAAAACATAAACTTATCAAACAACAAACTCTAAACGTTTCTAAGCCAATAGTTTTCTAACACACCAAAACACTTTATAAAAACAACATTCTTCTCAACCTATCTTGCAATTTTCTAAAAATGATCTTAAACACCTTTTTTATAAACTTTACCCTAAACACAAAATATTTTTTCACAAAAATATTTCTTCATAAAACTTCCTCCCCACTTATAAAATATGATCAAAAGATTCTCTTTATTATTATATTAGTTTAAATGTTAAAAAGTTAAAGCTTATTTTTGAGTACTGTTTGCCGGTGCTCTTAACTTTACATTTTGGTGCCTTTGAGAAACAACACCGGCAATTCTAGCAAACAATAAAAATATTTGGCTATAAATACCAACTCTTCTCACTTGTTTTATTCATTCATTCTAACCTTTTTCTTCTCTCTAGATCTGGTTACCACTGATCTTCTCCTATATTCTACTCTACTCTAATGCTTCTTGTAGGTCTTTCATGACGTTGTCGTGTCGACGATAAAAGATCTTCTATGAATAAGCTCCCCAAAATCTCTTGAAGCTTGGATCTATCTTCCATATTGTGGCAAGCTTCTATGTCACAAGATCTTCTTCATCTTGTCTCTAATCTTCAATCACAAAATATCTTAGAAATGTCTAGTTTTGGTTTGGTAACATTGGTGTAAAAACAATACATATATATGTGTATGTTTGATACCTAGTAGAGGACAAGCATTGATGATGTGACGAAGGGTTTAGGATTTGAAAAAGGGTGTTGTGATGTGTAGTGATAAATGGTGAATGGTTCTAATATGTAGAATCCGATGTTTAACTTAGCATCGTGAAAATAATTAAGTAACGTTGTATGGCTTCTCCGCCGGTTAAAGGAGATTTGGTGATTAGTGTATTCGAACTCTCGAGCAGGTGACTCGGGGAGTGGAGTAGGGCAAGGAAGTAGTCCTTGTAGTCGAACCACTTTAAATAACCGTGTCATGTATCCTTTATATTATTGCTCGCATTATCTCATCTTAAACATATCACATCACATCAAACAAAACTGAATACACTTTTATGAAAATAAATAAAAGAAAATAAAAGTTAAGATTTTAATTTGAAAACTATTCAACCCTCCCCCTTCTAGTTTTTACAATTGGTATCAGAGCAGGTTACTGGAGATTTCAAAATATACTGTATTTTTTGAATCTTCAAAATCCAAACAAATTAAAAAAAACATATTGCATATGCATAAATATTCCTCTATACATGTCTGTTGTTCTTGTAAAGCTTAGGTAAAATGGATCTAATGGAAGATATGTTGCTACTCAAATTCGTAGCTGATCCAGGTCACCGGAACCACCGGTGCTATTGTCCAAGAGCACCGACTGAGGTTTGTCGACAGCACCGGCTGTCTGATGTATATGTTGGGCTTATGCATTTTTGGGCCTCAGTCAAATGTTTTATAATCTTAATTTTGAGCTAGACCAAATTGGATCTCAACCTTTTCTAAACTTATTTTTGTGTCCAAAAAAAATATGTTCTTGACATCGGGTATCTTCTCAAAACGACCTTCATGGCCAATCACTCTAGATCTATACATATTAAGCTGCAGAAAGGTATTTTACGTTTCTACTTTTAGTTTGGCCAAGTACGTTTACAACTTTATGTATAGTGATGTATCTCTTTTAAAAGGGACTTATGATCTAGATGATTTGTGGTATATCATATATCTTAACACGGGTTCGATTCTTGGACTTGGCTAGTTTCTAGAGAGAGAAACACATGAGAGAGATTTTCTAGTGAGAGAAAATGTGTTTAATATGAAAAGTATAAAATGACTAGCTTTCTCTTTTATGTTGGAAGAGGTCTGTATATAGTTCTTACAATATATTCGGGTATTAGTACCCGGTTTAATACGAAGAAAATCTATACTATTATCTATTAAATACGAGCTATAATTAAAACAGTAAATTACCTCTGGGTGACCGATTCTTTTTCTAATATCTAACAATCTCCCACTAAGGGTGGTCACCCCTGAAAAAAAATACTAACTTAATCACTTTTGTCTTTAGGCTGTAGACATTGGATATCTTGTACATTTTGGGGTAGTGATCTATTGATTCTCATTTGACTAGTCTTTGGATTATGATCTTGAGCTTTCTTGGATCATCACCCAAACATAATCTTCATATCTTGTTTTATGGATACCACTTGTGCACTTTGAAGAAATCACGAATATTAGAGTTTGCGTGAAGGGAAGCGTTGACACCTTTTCGAGGTCTTTTTAACTTCATATCATGTGTAGGTCTTGTCTGAGCATTCGGTTATTCACTTGATATCCTGGGTACTGGGAATTTCCATCTCCCTCTCCTTCTTTAAGTTATCCGTAATGAAACAGTTAGCACTAAAGAGAAAATTTGATTTCGATAATTCAGTTAGTGTTTCTTATGAAAAGTTTTGTTAACACTTCGAAGAGTTTTGATTGTTTGTCAAATTGATCAATAACCGTTCAATCTTATCTGGAAAAGTTTGATTCACACAGAATCGCATTATCATTTCTTTCAGTTGACACAGGTTTGATTCTTGTTAGGAATCGCAAAGTCACACTACCAAGAGCTTAGTTTGTTGTTGGCTCTTGCAGGATTTCATCTTCATAGTCGTAAAACCTTCGTTTCACTCGGATGTTCTGGCAAATATCACAGGATAATGCGTAGGACTCTTTGGATAGAATGTTTCCACTGTGTGGTGAAAGACAGAGAATTGGATATGTATTCCTAACGAGAGTAATTGACGATCTATTTTGGCTCTAGACTCAATAGTGCGTTTTTGGTTCTAGTAATCGGAGGCTGGAGCAGACTGCCACCTGTTCAATATCAACTAACTCGGAGTGAGAAAGTCAATAGATAACGTGTTTAGTCTCCGTGAGAAATGAAACAGAAATCTTTTGAAAGATTCTGAGTGGCTAGGGAGGGTTGTGCATTGCATCACTGGGTCCATGATGTCGATCTTCAATGTCAGCAATCATCTTAGTGATTCTGGCAGCATATGTATTGACCCGGTTTCTGCCTAAGTGTATGGAGGGCTTCTTTCTTTACACCCTTTATCCTTACAATTCTTTTTAATTCTTCAACCCCTTCAGTGCTTACCGAGACTTCATGACTAGAACCTTGTTGGGTTTATTCCAGTACTAGCTCCATCTCAGTCGGCACTTTTCCCTTATTCTCACTTTTACTCCTTTTATATGTCATACCTAAGGACTTCTACACTAACTAGTGGATTGTCCCTGGGTAGATCCCTCCGGTTATGGCTGGATCATTGGGAATAGTACCTAACCTTACCAACCTTATAACTCCAATAAAGTAAAATGCATGGTCGGTCTTTTGGTACAGTTCTCCTTTCCATAAAACCAATTGAAAATTCAATTAAGGTACTTATGATATAAATATCAAAGCGTTTAGTACCTCGATCGTTTTTTGATTTTTTCAGAAACGCTCCCCCTCAAAATGTGCTTCGGTATTCGAAATTGTTTAGCACGTTTGGGCGGAGTATATGAGTCCTAATAATCACGATTATTATTATACACATATTTTAATCACATTTTCTCCCCTTATCAAAAATTTTAAACCCTTTGACATTTTGGATATCAATTGATTTAAATATGTTATAAAATTTGGGAGAAAAGTGTGGCCATAATTCCCAAGTCGTGTAAGAAACATATAACTGCTCCCCCTCAATCGTTGAGGGATATAAATTATTCCTACACTTAATCATCAAAAGATTAACTACTTACTAATGTACAAGATATATTATTCACAATAAGAAAATATTGACCTTTTTATTGTAACGACGATGTCGTCACGTTGTTCTGTTGATCAGCCTGTAGTCAATATCTCTTATTCTTCCTCCAACAAAGCTTTCCAGACTTTGAAAGATCCTCCTGATCTGTAGTCTTTTCTCGATTGCTGTGATGAAGTCTTTGCTCCTTCTCTTGTCATCCTCTGACCATTTCCTCGTCTCCATGCCCTTATTGTACTCGAACAGATGAAAGTCTTTAACCATGTGATCCAGCTTTTCCATGACTCTTGTCAACGTCCCATTACTAAAATTGTGTATCTCATTCAGCCTCATCAACTTTCTCTGATCATTTCTGTCTCTGTAGATAACGGCTCTAGGCTTAGGGACAATCGTATAGTCTTCTTTGAAGAAATAGTCAGTTGCATCCCAATTAGGACGTTCAAAGTTAAGCTTTGTTTGATATCTCTCAATTCCGAGCTGCAAGTCTCCCACACGATTCCTGATGACCAGGTTTCTGATCCACATGTTGACTGCTGTGTGTAGATGGATCTTGTCCGATTTAGACAGATGGTTGAGTTTGTCTTGAATATTGAGTAGATACAGATCTTCAAAATCATTTGGATAAAGGTTTTTGAAATCCTTTTCTGAGATCTTGTACTCTTTGTAGTCAGCTCGGCGAAGAATTGTCTCTCTTAAGTAGTTGTATCTGTATTTTTCGAAAGTCTTGATACGGATCACACTAAGAATTCGCATCTGGGATCTGACTGCTTCACGATCTGAGGGCTCACTATGTTTGTTGATGTAAAATTCCTTTCTTCAAAACCACCAGTGTGTGATACCATAAGTTGCACTGATGTTATAATCGCGTTCACTTTCAACCCATAAAGACGGAACTAATTCTTCTAGTCCAAAGTCTAGGTAACGAGCGGCTTTGAGCTTGGATATGGATAAGGCAGTTTTTCGCTCTTTGTCACCTGTTAGAAGGTATTCCAGATCCTTATTGAAGAAGAATTGAGGTTGAATAGTTACCTGACCTGGTGGTCCTCCTAAGGGCAGCGGTTCATATATATTATGCAGAATTGGATGACCCTCAGGATTAACCAAATCAACCTTATTCGTCAGCAGCTTATGGCATTCATCCATCTGAAATTGAAGAAAGATGTTGTTCTTGTGAAAGGCTTTAACAAGGTTGAACGCTGGACCTTCCAAATTAGCTTTGCAGAGCTTTTTCTTTCCTGTTCGTCTGCAGAACCATTTGATAAATGAACCTATATCATACGTCTTCCTTTGAAGCTTGTTCTCTGCGGGAACTTGATACGATGTGGCGTATGCATTTGCCCAGTTGCTCTCTGGTTCAGGAAATCATTCGAGGGAATGGTCCATTCTGGTTCAGGTGTAGCTGGTCTTTCATCTTCTTGAATCGGTTTAAACCATGTAGCAGCCTTTACCTTGGGAATATGAGCATTATCAGTGTCCTTCAGATTTGAGACATGCCCTTCATCTTGTTTTGAAGCATCATCAGAGGAATGTTCAGAGGAATGTTCAGAATGACCAGATTCGGGTTCAGAGCTGTGCATCGAAGAGTAATTAACAGCATCTCTTGTGTCAGTGATTTGCCAGCCAGTTGAGGTCAGAGTTGGATGTTGTTTGGACGCAGATGCATCAAAATCCTGTGGTTTCTTCGAACTTTGCTCATCATCTTTAGGAGGAGGTTGAGCTGACCCAGAAGCACCTGAATCGTGTCTTCTCCTTTTTAATGACTTACCCTGGTTTGATCCAGCTGAAGGGCCTTCATCATCATCATCGTCTTTATCATCATCACTTTCATGCTTTCTTTTGTGGTCTTTAACTCTGTCTTGAACATGTTCTGTGTAGTGGGACCCTCAGCAACATCAGAGTCGAATGCATCACATTCATCATCTTCAAAGACATGGTCCACATTGAGTGCCAAGTCATTCTCAGGTGAATTATCCACATCATCAACAAGTTGGAAAGAAGGCTTTCCTTTTCTAACTTTCGGTGGAAGCTTACGCTTAGAAGGTTTCTTTGTCGGAGACTTAGGTTGTTTGGATGAAGGAGGCTTGGTTGGTTTGACAGGAGTAGCAGTTGCGGGCTTCTTGGGTGGAGCACGCTTTGTTGCAGGTCCAGGTTGCTTGCTTGCACTATCCTGTGGTGTTTTCTTTGTATTCTTAGCAACCATTTCCAGATACTTTGGATAGTACGAAGATTGTTGAATGGCTTGAGTAATCAATTGTTTGGGAATCGCCATTCCAAACACTTCATTTGTTTCACCTTTCGAGATAAACTTGAGATTACCTAGCAGAAAGTTATCTCCTGGAAGCTGACAAGGAGACTCATGTCTTTTATGTACATCACTAGTGCTCCCCAGATAGTAGATAATCGTCTTAGTAAACCGTCTGTAAGGAATAAGGAGAGGAACTGATTTCTTCTTAGGGTCTTTCAGACTGGCTTTATGACTTGCCTTGTGTGAGAAGAATGTCTGAATCCCTTGAGTAAACTCTTCGCATAACAGTTATGCATGATCAACATTAGTTTGAGTGATAATGCCCCACAACATTTGTAGCACTAGGTGTCTTGGTTTGTCACCACCAGATGTCTTTCCGGTTAAGCACTGGTTAATCAGTGTTAGAATTGCTCTCCATGGCTGATATACATAATTCACACGTATATTGGAGACAAATTCTATTGGTTCAGGGTACCTCAGCTGATTTACAAAATCAATCACCGTGTCACCAGTTGGAGGTAACTCAAATGGGTGAGCTGGGTCGACAGGAGTTATATCTAAGGCCTTTCTAAGAAGATCAGCACTTAGATTGAACCATTGTTCATCAACTTGACAGCTATAAACCCCAGTCTTCTTGTCATACTTCATAGAGTTCCAGAACTGCTGAATGTAGACGGAAGGAACACTAGCAGAGGCAAAAAGAAGATTGTTTTTCCCAATTTGTAACCATTGAGAGCGAGGTACAATCTGCTCATCTATTCTTGTTGGTGCTTGAGCGGGAACATTTTGCTCTGCCATCGTATTCTGCATAAGAGTAATTAACAAAGAAAACAAGCATGGCAGAGAAACGATGTTAGAGAGGAGTCATGACATGCCTCAACTGATTAAGGCAGAATTATCCAACATGATCAATTACATGTTAACTAAGCCCGGATGGGTGTTAGAAATGTAACTTGGTCATTGGAATGGGCCTTGATTGATTAACGGGCTTAATGGGTCAAATTTCTAATTATAAGCCCAAACCGCTGCCTAGCAGTTAGACGACCCGCCGTGAGGAGGATTGAGCAAACCGCCGCAAGGAAGGCACCAACCCGCTGAGAATATTTTAAAATATTGATCAAACTGCCGCTGTAAATAACAATTTGAAAAGGGCGGGTTAATTATTTTAATATATATAAAATATTTTTTTCCCCCCCCTTCATGACGTGTCGTGTCGACGCTAAAAAGATCTTCTATCGAATAAGCTCCCCCAAAATCACATGAAGCTTTGGTCTATCTTCCATCTTGTGGCAAGCTTCTATTCACAAGATCTTCTTCATCTTGTCTCTAATCTTCAAAAAAAAATATCTATAGAAATTTCGAGTTATGAGGGTTTTTTTAGGTTTGTAACGTTGGTGGTAAAAATAATACATATAGTAGTGTGTATTTTTGTACCTAGTAGATGACAAGAAGTATGATGAAGTACGAAGGTATAGGATTGCAAAAGGGTGTTGTGATGTGTAGTGATAAATGGTGAATGGTTCTAATATGTAGAACCCGGTGTTTAACTTAGCATCGTGAAAATAATTAAGTAACTTGTGTGGCTTCTCCGCCGGTTAAAGTAGAATGGTGATTAGTGGTATTCGAACTCTCGAGTTGGTGACTCAGGGAGTGGATTAGGGCAAAGAAGGAGTCCTTGTAGCCGAACCACTATAAATAACCGTGTCATATATCCTTTATATTATTGCTCGCATTATCTCATCTTAAACATATCACATCACATCAAACAAAACTAAATACACTTTTGTGAAAATAAATAAAAGAAAATAAAAGTTAAGATTTTTTAATTTGAAAACTATTCAACCCCCCTAACTTTCTAATTGGTGGAATTAAGGTTTCATTAAAATTCAGTAAACATGTTAGTTTGATCATTGAAAATCAATTAGAGTATAATTAACAGCGTTTGGATGTGTTTGGTAAAGTTTAATTGTTGTTAAATTTGGAATTAAAACTACGCAGATTTTTAGGTCAACTTGTAAGGGTCATAACTTGGTCATACGGATGAGTTTGATAGATTTTCTTGGCTATTAAGATAACTACAGAGACTCTACTTTCCAACCCAAGTGGTTTCGTGATTTAAAAGTGAGTAGAAGTCACTCAAAATATTTTTACAAGATTCGTTGTCGAATCTGAGTTTTCAGGTCAGATTTTGGGTTGTGTTCGTGAGGTCAAAAACCTTATTAAAATATTTTTTTAATTGATGAAATTCATACTGGAGTAAGTTCATGATGTCTAGGAACCTTTGGAATATTTCTAGATTTTATTGAAGTGTTTAAATAGGTCTGGTCAAGTCAAAATCTTTGGTGTGTAGATCAGATCTGAATCTGGACAGTTTATGTTGTCGATTTTTTAAAAATAGTTAAACTTATTTTCAATGGTTGGGAAAATTACAGTAGTTTTATAACCCATTGAAGTTAATGTCATTCGAAATTGGGAGTCCAATGAGGTCATTTAGTATTTTATAAAAATTCGTAAAATGATCTTAAATTCTGCATGAAATTGAAAAGATTATCACTAGTCTAAAACATGTATAGAGCTTAGATAATGTATAAGAATCAGGATGGGATGTTTATAAATGTAATTTAGACATTAGTATCCATCGATTGGAAGGTTACATCGATAGGGTCATAAAAGTGCTTGTTTCAAATCATGCAGAGCTTTGTCGAGAGCATACACATGATTGAGATATTGTTTGATTACAAAACCTGGTGGTTGACCAACATACACTTCCTCTTTAAGAATTCCATTGAGAAACTCCATCTTTACATCCATTGAAAGACCATGAAATCCTTATGAGCAGCATATGCAAGAAATAAGCGTATAGCCTCAATTCGAGCAACTGGAGCAAATGTCTCATCATAATCAATGTCTTCTTGTTGACAATGTCCTAC
>BQNB010076347.1:0-27204 GCA_026074375.1 Tanacetum coccineum
TTCTACAAGAATCAAACTTGTGTCATCTGGAAAGAAACGATGGTGCGATTCTACATGAATCAAACTTGTTCCAGTATAAGAAATGATGGTTATTAAACATTTGACAAACAATCAAAACTCTCGATGTGTTACAAAAACTTTCATAATTATCACATCAATTGATTTTTCAAATTAATTTTCTCTTTATTGCTAACTGTTTTATTACAGGAACATTTAAAGATGGAGATGGAAATACCCTGTACCAGCAGAGTCAAGTTCATAACCTAATGCTCAGACATGACCTACACTTGTTATGAAGTTATGTAAGATCTTATAAAGGTGTCAAAGCTTCCGCAAACTCTGATATCATATTCTTCTTCACAAGTGCACAAGAATGTAATAGATTACTAGATGATGAGAGATTATGTTTGGCTGATGATCTCAAAAAAGCTCATGATCACAATCAAAACAAGTCAAAGTGAACAAGCTCAATTGTTATCTAAAGATTACTACAACAAAGTACTAGATGTAACATGAAGAATCAAAAGACTGCAAGCTGTAAGAGCTTAAGTCTAGTGTTTTCAAGGGTGACCTCCCTTAGGGGGAGATTGTTAGATATGAGTAAAAGACTCGGTCACCCCATATATTTATTGTTTATAATAGTTCGTAGTTTAATAGTTAATCGTATGTCTTTTGATTTTAAGCCGGGTTCTAATACCTGGTATTTTGTAAAAACTATATAAGCCTCTTCCAACTTTGGAAGAGGTAAGCTAGTAATAATCATTTTCCTTTTACACATACATTTCTCTCTCTAGAAATATCTCTTTATGTGTTTCTCTCTCTAGAAACTAGCCCAATCACAAGAATCATCACCCGTGTTATGAATTAAACGATCCTACACACAAAAGTACAGCTTATTAAATAAGCTACACGAAAGGAAAAGAAAATGAGAGATTAAGTAACAAATAAGCAAAACGAGATCATCAACAAACTTTAACCCGAATTTATTACATCATACTACTAAGATGAGAAATAAGCAAAGTACATTAAAAAGAAAATTTGAAATAAGCTATTACAAAGAATAAATAAGCTAAAAATTCCTAAACTAAACTAAAAAAAAACTAACTCTCTGAAAATGTAAGGGGAGGCGAGTATATATATGTGGTGTGAGAAGGGTGAAAAATGTAATTTTTTCTTGTCTAAATCCACCTTCATACACTTGAACCAATCAGATGCCAGGAAAAAAAAGGGTTTCGAATCAAGATCTGCCCCGTTGGATATGTGATACATGTCATTCTATTTGCTCATACCAACGCACCATTTATTTCCACTTATATTTTGTTATAACTGAATTGGAAATCATTCACATGCCCCGCCACATGTTTGCTTGCCATTCGTCCATTAAACAAGTAGTGCTACCTCACGTGACTATCTTCCATTTATTTTCATTCACGTGACATCAATGTAACTACAATTCGCATCAGATTCTTAACAAATAAATATTGGGCTACAATTGGGCTTTTGACTTTATATGGGCTGGTCCGGCCCATTAAGTGGGTTACGGGCTGGCCCAATAAAATCCGAGGGCACCGTTGGACTCGTTTTCTCGTGCTTTGTCCGATCCCGTGCTCAGTTTTGTCCGGTTTTGTCTTTATTTTTTTATCCTTTTCTTGATATCCGTACCTGCACATACACAAACACAAAAACAAGCATATATTTGCCATTTTTATTATGTTTTTGGTTATTTGGGCTCGTTTTTCATGGTAAAAGATATGTATAAAATAGCAAATACCAAATTCCCCCATACTAAAGTATTGCCGTGTCCTCACGCAATGTAATAAATACGCGCTAAAAACTAAAAATTCCAATCCCCCAAACTAATCACCTTGAAAAGTAGCAAAGTGCTCATCTAAAGGGACTAAGGAATCAATAGTTAAGAAACGCCCCGTTTTTCCATTTTCAATATCTTTCCATTTTTTTATGCTTTTTCATAACTTTCCATATTCAATCACTTCATAACATTATTTTTTCATCATCTTTTTTTTTACACTTAGGATCATGGAACAAGCAAAATAAATTCATCGTTCCCAACTTTCACTTTTCCATACTAAGCTTAAAAACAAGATCATTGTCAAATACAAGTCATGATACTAACACTACTCATAAATACTAATTGTGTACTTACTTTTCCTCCCTTATTTCCTAATTTTGTATCTCAAGATTTTATTTAAGTCATATACCCGAAGGCTCTTTAAGACTTTTATTTCGATACTTATTAATTCCAAAAATAAAGTGGGACGGTTAAAAATAAAGTTTAGCTTCCACCCTTATCCTTAAAAACCGATGAAGTGAACGAAATTTTGGCTTTTGTTGCTTTTGCCTTAATTCATGTCATATACCCTAAGGCTCTTTAAGACATAAATCAAGTAATATTATTAACACCATATACCCTTAGGCTCTTTAAGGTGAAAATAATTAAGCAACATAATCACTAATTTTATAAGTACCATATACCCTAAGGCTCTTTAAGGTACAAATAATTTCATGATTAGTATTACTTTTGCCATATACCCTAAGGCTCTTTAAGGCAAAAAGTAATAAAATGATTAACTTTACTCATACCATATACCCTAAGGCTCTTTAAGGTATAAGTAAAGCAATAAACATGAAATCTTAATCTATTCACCATTTTTGGCACTTTCTTTGCCAACAGAAACTCTTTCTTCATCTGCAAGATCCATAAGAGCTTTAACTTCAGTTACTTCATTGTCATCAGATGACACTTCTTCTTCATCCCAATCATACGTTTCAAAAATTAGACCTTTGTTTTTGCCTAAGGACCAACTGGGAGCTGAGGCACTGAAACTAAGGATGGCTAGTTTAGCTTTAACTTTGTTGTACTTGGCTTCAAATTCTTTGGTATGCCTTGGTTCAGGTTTGTGCTCAGATGAATGGAGAAGTTTTAGTTGAAAAGGTGACTGATATGAAGGAACTGATGTCTTTGACTAATAGTCTCTTGCAAAATGACCCTTCTTGCCATATTTGTAGCATTCAGTTTGGTCAGTTGCTTTTGCACCGCTAAACCTTTGAGTACCCTTTTTGAAGAACCTTTTAGATTTGGCTAAAAGAGCTCTTGCTTGGTATTCTTCTTCAAGGTCATTCATGTACTCTTGACTGCTTCTTGTATCCTCTTCATCATCAGGACTATCTTGAAAGTCCTAGATAATAGAGGAAGAGAAAAAGGCAGTTGACAGTGGAGTTGCAGGGACAATAGTTTTCTCTTTGTTAGTATCATAAATACTATTTATAAGGTTTTCTTCATATTTGAGTTTACCAAATAGAGAAGCAAGCTCATATTCTTTTACATGATTTATCTTTTTAAGACTTTGGCAGAAAGCTAGCCACTTCTTTGGTAACCCATTTCTAAAACCAGTATTTATCTCAAGATTTGAAAGTTTAATGCCATCATTTACTAATTCATTCATCAAAGCTTTATATCTGGTGAAAGTTAGTGTTAAAGATTCACCTTCTTTGAATTATGAAAGGTGTTATACACAACTTCAAAGTCCATAACCTGAACTTTCTTTCACATCAAAGGGCCCTCATGATATGAGTATCAGGTCATCCCAAGAATTTTGCAGTAAGCATTGTTTCTGACATAGTTCGATTTGTCATACCGGAAGCACAACATAATGAGACTTTTGAGTCTCCCCACTCCGCCCCCGCACTGCCCCACCCTGATCTAAGTTAACAATTTTCTCTCCTTAGGTGTCCCATTGTGTCCTGAACTTCCTTTGCCAGCTGTCCTAGGATATAAGGACCGTTTGAATGTGTTTTCAATTGGATTCAATACCAGAGATATGGCACATGATCCTCTTTTTCTAATTGGTAAAATTTTCCACCTTTAGTACAGGAGCAACATTTAACTGGCCACCCCTGTATTCAAGAGTCTGTGGTACTTCTACTACTGCTATTTAAGATGGATCTTGATTTTAAAAATCTTTGAGCCTTTTTATATATCCTTTTAAAGGGATTTTATAAACCAGAAACTTGTTGGTCCCTTAGAATCTGATATAAGGTTTATCAAATTAAACTAATTAGATTCCATGGCAACAAAGTGAGTTTTAAACAGATATATATGAAGAATATAAAGAACAAGTTTAAAACACACAGAAATACTTTTCAATGTATAGGTTCTTATTACAATTAAATAAAGAATCTACGACACACCTTGATTGCGAAATAGCAAGGTGGTTGAATGAAAATTGGGGTGTTATCTCATTCAAACTTAAACTCTAACCAAAGTTAAGAGAGTAAGAAAACAAGCTACTCATGACTAATCAGTAGTATCGTTTAGTTTGTTTGAGAGATAAATGAACTTTTCAATGTGTATCACATTAATTGGTAGAGATAACATTTACTCTGGGAATCCCTTTCCTTTTATAGGCAAAAGGATTAGGGTTTACAAGTTAACCTAGTACGCGTGTCATGCATCAAATGGGTGGTTGAGATACCATTTAATACAAACGTGCTTTAAAGTACCAGGTACAGTTCTTTAAGGAAAAGTTGTTGTACTTTTATACTAACTTTAGAAGTAGTCTTTTCCAAGGAGATTGCTTTACTCCTTTTGACATAAAGCAATCTTTTTCCCGCCTTGTAAACCTTCTAGAAGTGAAACAACACATTTCAACTTATGTTAAGGAGATAGACTACGCTCAGCTTAGAGTTGTCAACCAAGCTGAACTAAAGCTCTTTCCAAAGACCTTCTTTAGTTTCTGTACCGCTGCATAAACTGAAGTGAAGATACTTCCCAATATTCTAAGGACCTGAAGAGCTAATGCTGAAGAAACTTCAGCGACTCAAACTAAAAGACTTCAGCTTGAGTAACACTTAGGGGATTTTATATTTAAATCTACTAAAATACTGAAGGGCTTAGGAACTAAACCCAACACTTTTATCTTAACAAGATCATTACTTTTTGTATTCCTAACAATCTCCCCTTAAGGGACGATCATTGAGATCTTGCTTTGATTACATTTAATGATCAACACTTTCTATTCCTAACAATCTCCCCCTAAGAGGTGATGATTGAGATTTCTCTTGTGACCTTGATCTTTAATCTTTACTGCTCGTTGACTTTAGTCTTGTTGTGTAATAGTGGTATTGTTCCAATCATGCTTTTGTGATCTTGATTTTTATCTTTGATTTTCCTTTGTCTTTGCCTTTGCCTTTGAGATATTTTCATATTATCATTCTTTGATATGAATCCATCTTGATTTGTCTTTTAATGCTTCTGACCAACATACTCATACTTTTCTTGATAGCTAACAATCTTCCTCATGTAGAACTCTTATCTTGATCACAAGCTTGATAATTTGAGGAAGTTCTTTGATTATCAGAGTTGTGGAAGTGTTTCTTTGATCTTTGAGTATGATGTATGAATACAACGGTGTACTTGCTTGTGAAAGGAAGAGATGTTGTTCTTGTCGTTGTTGAAGATGAATGTAGCAATATCATTATAGTAACAATCTATCCCATCTATCCTGTGACATTGTATGAGACCTTGGTAATCCAATAATTCATCTGAATAAATCAAGGAAATGTTGTTTGTGTTTTTCGAAAACAAATTCTGAAAGAACCCAATAACTGCTAGATCACTTAGATTACTAGTTAACACTAATTTGAATCATTAAGTAATCACTTTCAAATTAGCACTGGTAGGATTTCCATTTAATCATTGTGAATACTTTTTTTAAGTATCACTCTTGAATGTGCCGCGCGTTGTCACTAAGACATGCACTTGTCACAAAGACATATAAGTCAACGTCTGTATCATTTTGTAATCATTGAATGTTAATACAAATGTACTTTTGTTTCCTATTAGAGATTTAATGATATGATCTCATTTGGCCTAGACTTAATAAGTGCATTTTGGTTTTAGTGATCAGAGGCTGGAGCAGACTACCACCTTTTCAACATCAACATTCTCGGAGTGAGAAGTCGATAGATAACATGTTTAATCTCCGTGTGAATTAAAACAATAATTCTTTTGAGAGAATCTTAAGTGGCTGGGAAGGATTGTGCATCGCATCACCGGGTCTATGACGTCTTTCTTCAATACCATAAATCATCTTTGTGATATCCGATAGATTATGTATCGACCTGGTTTCTTCCTAAGTGTATGTGGGGGCTTCTTTCTTTTCACCGTTTACATGACTTTTACAAAACTTTTATTTTTCGTTCTTCAACCCCTTCAATGTCTACCAAGATGGCATTACTATCATTATGTTGTGATTGTTCCAATGATAGCTCATGCCTTAGTTGACAATATTCCCATTTCATTTAACGCCATCATACCTAAGGACTTCTGTTTAATCTATGGAATGTTCCTAGGTAGATCCCTTCGGTTCTAGTTGGATCATGAGATAATACCTAACCTTACCATCTTATTTCTTTTTTATCATTGTGATGTAGTTGGTTGCTGGTATTAAGATCGAAACCATAAAACGATTTGAAAATCAATCAAAGTGTTTGATATAAATCAAACTTTTAACAATTTGAAAGTTTCACTTTTTAAGAATTACTCCCCTACACATATGCATCATTATTTTGAAAGATTTTTCGCACATGAAGGAATGATTTTCACACTGTAGTGTAAAAAAATATAAAAAAAAAAAAATAAAAAAAAAAAAAAAATAAAAAAGAAAAAAAAAATAAGAAAAGACGATCACGATATTAATCTAATTTTCTCCTCCTTAAAAATAGCATTCCATATGATTTTTTTGATTGGGTTTTATTATTAAAATGGATTTAAAATAGCTATGAGTTTTTGAAAGCACATGGGAGAAAATAGATATTTCATAATTATTATTGGAACATTTTTGAATGTTTTAAACAAATTTGAAAAACTACTTGTGCAAAGTGTGTCTATATCGAAAACGGATGGTCACTAAGCCGCTAACGATGGTTTTCAAATACTCTCAAACGGGCAACCCGAATGATGCTAACAACGCTTTTGAGTACCCTAGATCGGATGCAACTTAGATTGTTGACGCGTTTGTCGATATACTTGACAACAACTATTTTTAACTTGGAAAAATTTCTTTTGTTTAAAAACATTTTTCATTATACTCCCTCTCAATAATACAACACTTCACTTTGAATGATACCACAAGTATACCGAGGGATAGAGTGAGTGTTGAGCACATTATTTCAAAAGATTTTGAATTATCTTTGAAAAATTATGCTTAAAACTACTTGTTTTGAAAGCTCCCTCTCAAAAATATATGTAAATAAAAAAATTATTGAAAAAGAGGGTGTTGAACACACAATTTGAAAGATTTTGAAAAATATTTTTGAAAAATTATTGAAAATTGTGTTCAACCTTTTGAAAATATTTACCTCGAGTCAAAATTTTTGAATATCTTAATGAAATACTCAAGACCGACAAGTTGTAAGGATAAATGTACATAAATGTACACTTTCCTTTCTTTAAATTTCAAGTTCTAAGCGGAAATACTTAGAAGTTTAAATTGATACAATCAATCGATGTATTTACAGATCTGTGATCTACGATCTAGCTGTGCATATGGGTTCTTGTTACAGATCTGTGATCTATGATGAATTCTTTTTGAAAAATTGATACAACCAGTCAATGTATTTAGAAAGAGAGAATTAAGATCATGATTTGCTTTTGATGTATTTTTTATTCTTCTTTTCTATTTAGATCTGTGATATTTCTGTGTTTGAAATGCCTTTTAATACATGTTGTTTACCTTTTAAAGTAAAAACACAACTAGATCTTTGTAACAATAGGTTTCGTAACTACACTTTCGTAACAACTCAAGCTTTCGGTTTTCCTATCCGTCAAGGTTTCGTATCAGTTTCTAGCTTTCGTATCCCTACTTTCATAAAATCACTTTTGTAAAATCACTTTCGTAATTTTTAGTAACAAATTTTACGAAAGATTAAAAGCAGTTATAGTCTTGATATTCTTCATGTTTTACTTTTAGAAATACCGTAAGCTATTGATCTGAAACATCGTTTTTTTAAACGTGTATTATCGAAAAATCGTTTTTTCTTCTGCCAAACGTGTTTGATTGATAACGCGTAGTGTTAACCGTTGACCGAAAAGTTTGGAATTTACATAAATTCAAAAATTCAAAAGTTTACAAACGTTAGTAAGTAGTTACTTTAAAATCAAAAATCTAGCAGTTTTGAGCACAGATTGAGCTTTATACATTTCAGAACTTATCACAGTTATACAAGCTTGTGATTCTTTGTAGATCAAAAAAAATGAGTATTGATTAAGCTTGTTTTGACCTTATACCTCATGATAAGCTGTCTGACCTTAAAAGACGTATTAAAGCACTTATTGACCTGAGAAATCTTTTGACTAGAAAATAAGCTCAAACAAGCACTAAAGACTGAATAAGAACGAATAAGCACTTGAATAAACTCATAAACATAATAAGCTCTGAAATCACTAATAATCCGTGTAGGATCCCTTTGCTTAATGGATCTTAACCTTTAGCTTGTAAAGGGTTTGTTGCCTTAGATAAATCTAAAGTAACATGATAAACAAATGAATAACCACTATTGATTATCGCGGAATTTAATCAACAATGTAAAGAAGAACACAATAAAAACACTTTTATATTGAACTTTGAATCTGCCTAGATTACAGATTACAAACTATGATTACTATTCATCTCATACTTTTGTATACTATATCTAAAACTATGCCTTGGGATCCTTTTATAGACTAAGGAAACCCTAATGGGCATTACAAAACGTGTATAAAGATAATGAATATCTTTTCCTAAGATACCTCATGCATATCTTTAACTCTAACTAATTTCTGCATAAGCAGACTTAACTATTACATAAACAGTATTAACTATTTAATACTGCCAGTACTAACTATGATAAACCTTCTACCAGTACTAACTATTACACAAGCAGAACTAACTATAATACTAACAAAATAAGTCGCTATACAAAATTCCCAAAAAAAAAAAAAAAAAAAAAAAAAAAAAAAATTGTCCTAACAATCCTCCCTAAACTTAAACTTACTTGTAATTCAAGTTTCTTCAGATGTCTTTAGTTTGGGCTTTTGAGAATTGTATCCAAGCATGTCTTCAAGTCCTTAACTTCTCTTGAATGATGACCTGTTTGATGTTCTTTGAAAAACCAGATCATACTTTGTCTTTTAGTCTTTGTCTTCTCTTCACAGCTACACAGCAACATCCAACTAAGTTGGCTTTATAGTTTTTGGCAAACTACCAGCCATCAACGGATTTGATTAAGTTCTTCACCATGAGTCATTTCTATGGACTAGTCATGCTTTCCATTTGTAGTAACAAGGTGCATTGATAACCTTATAGTTTTTAGCAAACTATCATCTATCAACGGATTTGAAATCTCTTTACCAGTAGCCATTTGCTCTGGAGTAGCCAATGCTTTAGTGCAATACTATGGTGCATTGATTACCATACAGTTTTTGGTAAACTGTCAACCATTAACGGATTTGAGAAGTCTTTACCAAATCCGTTTGCTTTGGACTAGCCAGTCCTTATGCCTTTTAAGCATGGTGAACTGATAACCATTTGTTGTGTGGTTGTTAGCCAATACCCAAACCCTTCTCACTTCCATAATAGTCCACAGTTTCCAAAAACATGCCCACTGCTACTGATAACTTCATCACTTTCTAATCCCAGCTTGCTTCTCAATCATCTTCAAGAGTTTATAGCAAACTTCATTCATTTTTCCATCTAGAAGCTTCATTTTCAGCATCACTTGGCAAGCTTCTTTTGACAATGGATACTTTCTATCTGCTAACATATATATAGTGCATGCCTCCAAAGTTAAACAATGTACTTCACACTTATCATAATACCTCCAACTAACCACCAAATAGCATCTTCAATGAGAGGTGGATCAAACATAGTCCTGAGATCACTCCAAAGCACTCTGTCATACGCATCTTCAGGCCTATTTGTTCCATACTTCTGCATTACCAATCTGTACAACTCTATAAGATCCTCTCTTGTGAAGTCTTTAATCATAGCTCCAAAGCTCATGTAGACTGTATCAGCTCCATTTGCTCTTATTATCTGATAAACACTTCTTTGACCTTGCTGAAATATCTTCCAATTTACCACACTATCAGATTTTGTAGTCAAAGGAGTAGGATTCATAGCTTCTACTGATTCCTCTTTATCAGTTTCTGAATCTTCTTGTGCACTCTTGTCAACATTTATACCCTTTCTAGCCTTTTGCTTCTTTCTTTTTCCTGTTCTTTTTACTTGCTCTTCTTCCTTTACTTCAACAACTTTTTCTCCTATAGCTGGAACATCTTTATCATCAATCTTTTGTTTCTTTGAAGTTTTTGTCTGAAGCTCTTCTCCATATCTTTTCAATTTTGCCTTTGTAGCTTCAAGATTTATAGGAACAAAAGTATCAATCTGCTGAACTAACTTATCAAACTCTTCTTTAATCTCTTCAAACTTCAACTTCTTTAACTGAGAAAGCTTCCAAGTTCCTTGATTCTTAAGATAGTTTGACATATAGATCCTTAACTGTGACTGAGTCATAGGTTTGTTTCTCTTTGCCTTAGCTCTTTCCTCTGCAAAGTGTTTCTTTCTTTGATTCACCATATCTACCATTCTTTTTGCAAAATCTTGTTCAGGCAAATCTTGTCCCAACACATCTTTTGACAACTCTGCATTTGCTTCTAGCTTGGCTCTAATAGTATCCCAATCTTCTTCAGTATAAAACTGCGATTCAAATTACACTTGATCTTTTCTTTTCTTTTATTGTTCTGTTAAAGCTTCCTCTTCTGCCATTCTTTTAGCTATCATTTTATCTAAATGAATCTGCTTTGCAACTTCTTCATCCAGTTTGAAGCTTTGCAATTTATAGCCTTTTCTTCCATTCAGCTTCCTCTTGGTCTCATTTGTTCTTTTAGTTTTTGTGAGTAGCCTGAATAACCACTTACAACCAATTTGGGGAAAAAAAAAAAAAAAAAAAAAAAAAAACCTTTCCTTCCCTTTGACCCCTTTTACTAGCAGTACCAGAATCAACTTTAGTACTACCAGTACTAACTTCTTCAATACCAGTATTAATCTCTTCTCTGTCAGTATTAATCTCTTCTTCAGCATCCAATCTAGTATCAATCTTTTTAGCCATAGACCTTGCTCTCCTCCCGTATCTCCTTGCCCTTGATCAGATTTGATTCTTCCTTGCCTAACACCCTGAGAAGCCAACCTTTGACAATGTTTTAGCTTGCCTCCAAATTGTAGACTGATTTCTCTTCGTAAGCCTCCATAAGCTTTGTAGGAGTTAACAATCTGTTGACTTCTTCTTCATGATCTCTAACCAAAGAAACTAGAGGATCATCATCAATATCCTGAATTTTCCTCCCCTGATCCTGTGATTCTTCATCCTCTGATTTAGATATGAGTACTTTCTTAGATTTCCTCTTCAAAGCTGTCTCCAAAGATTTTACCTTCTTTACCAATTTAACCACAACATTCCCTAGTGTTTGTTTAGTTTCCCTGAACTCTGTCTCCAAACTAGTAACCCTGGACACCAAGCTAGGTACAAGTACCATCAATTCCTTGAGTTGTAAACTGGCCTCAGCACTTCCTGATGTGTTACCTTTAGGGAGAGGTGCTTCATATGACCTAGGTGGTACGGAATGAGGTGGAGATTGAGGTGGTGAATGAGGTGGTGAATAAGGTGGTGATTGAGGTGGTGAATGAGGTGGTGAATGATGAAGTGGTGACAGATGAGGTGATGGAATTGGTGGTGATGGATGAGGTGATGATTAGAGTGGTGAAGGAATTGGTGGTTGGGATGTGGATGAGATTGGATCAATAGGTGTGTGATGGGGTTTAGCTGGTTGTGCTGAGCCTTCACCTTGATCCACAGCTGCCCCTGCCAACATAGCAGGCAGCAATGGTATAATATCCCCTGCATAACCCCTTTTCATGTTTGCAAAAAGCTTTTTGGTCAAAGTTGGGGCTAAATACCTTCCTTTATTTTCAGTTGCAATATCCAAAATAATTTGTAAAAACCGTGGATACATTAAAATTTTTGAATTACTCTCTAAGTTATGAACCATCCCATCAAAAATCATTTTAGAAAAATTATAAACCCTATTGCTAGATAGACAGATTAATGCAGTAGTAATAGTACTACCAAATTGATCCCATCTACCAAACTTAGGGCTTAAGCAGTGTAAAATATGATGGATTAAAAATTTCCATTGGGGTGTAAAATTATTTTTCCAAAAAGTTAATTTACCCTCACTAACAAACCCTAAGGTGGCTAATCCAGCATATATTTCAGCATCAGATAAATTATGTATTCCTGTTGCATCTGCCAATTGAAGTTTACTTCTAACAGATGCCTCAGTAATAGTATACTTTATAGAGTCTATAGATGCTACTAATTGTTGAGTCTTATTAGCAAGTGTTCTGACTGTAGCAGTTTGCCAAAACTGTTTGACTAGGGAGTCATAGATAGTAGGATTTTGAGTTAAGGCATACCTGAGAGATGTACCTTTAAGAAAATCTACTACCTCAGTGAAACCAACACTTTCATTTGGTTTCTTCAGAAAGCGACCATATTATGCTTGTCTGAGTACTTTAGATTGGCCATATGAACTCGTTGATGAACAGAAATTGTAAGAATTGAGATTCTAATGCTGGGTTTGATGCGAGTGAATTTACTAAGTGCTGGTAGAGAGAGGGAATTAAGTTTTTATCGATGTATAACAAGGTTTCTTATTGGACCATGTGTAAAAGAAGTTTCTTTAGAGTAAAGAAAGATATTTATTAAAGAAAGTGTAGTAATTATCCAAATAGAAAACCTATGTTAGAAGTACGCACTGTAAAAATCTCTAACGGTAATATTTAAAAGAAGAAAAGTCAATTTTCCCTCACCAGCACCAACGGTCATCTACCAGCATTAAAATTAGTCTACCAGTACTAATATAGTCTACCAGAATTAACATAAGAACTACCGATATTAACGTATAGACTACCAGAATTAACCTTAAGTTCACAGAATTAACAAGTAATCTACCAGAATTAACTTGTAGACTACCAGAATTAACATTTTAATACTTAGTACTTACAAACCAATAGATTAGTGTATTACCAGGATGCTTCTATCCATCTCAAATCCATGCTTACCCTTAAAGTTTAGCGTAATGAAAGAAAAATATACTAAAAACTTAAACCTAACATTAACCTATCTACCAGCATTAATACCCTAGCAGTATTAATGTAAATTAGTATGTACAAACTTTACAATTTAACCTCCCCTCAAATGTAACTACAGATTTAACATTCCAATGCTGACCACCAAAAGTTAAACCCTGGTAACATCAAATTCTTGGTGGAAGTCTGCAACATTTGATCATGTAAATCTTGGAGAACATCTATCAATCCTTCTCAAACAATCCCAGTATATTTATTATGAAGTGATGTCGAATCTCATGTGCTTGATCTTAAGGTGATAGACTGATTCTTGACAACAAAGATGGTGCTCTCTTGTCAATATGGATTTTGTTATTCCATGAAGCAAAGCAAATCCATCATTGTTAGTACTATAGTACTTGCCCACAACAATTAGCAGCTGCAACATATTCTGTCTCAGTAGTAGAATTTGCCATAATTGTCTGCTTTTTGCATTGCCAAGATATGAGTCTTCTGCCAAGAAATTGACATCCACCAGTTGTTGATTTCCTGTCAAGGCTTGCACCTGCATAATCACTATCGGAGAAAGCTTCTAGTTCAAAAGGGGAATCTATAGGATACCATAACCTTAGTTTTGGGTTTGATTTTGAGATATCTAATAGATCCCTCTCTTATCATGTAAGTGGGAAAGCTTATATGGAGTAACTTGAAACATCACATGGGCACAACAGCAATACATGATGTCGGTCCTTGATGCAATCAAATACATTAGGGAACCAGTCATTTGATCGTATTATGCACATCTACCTCTAGCACCATCTTCATCTTTTAACCAGTGTTTGTTTGATCATTAGGAGTAGTAGCTAATTTTTAATGAGCAAATCAAACTTCTTGAGAATGTCAGCTACATACTTGTCTTGACTAATGAAGATTCCATCAGGTTGTTGCTTCACTTGTAGTCCCAAAAAGAATGTAAGCTCTCCCATGGAGCTTATCTGGAATCTTTTGTGCATAACTTCTTCAAATTCAGTACACATAGACTTCTTAGTTAGATGCTAAATATATGTTCATCCACATAGACTTGGACCAACATATGTCACTCATATTCTTTCTGATAAACAAGTTTTGTCTATGTACCTCTTCTAAACCATTCCAACAGGAAAGAAGAATGTCTCATACCAAGCTCTAGGAGCTTGATGTAGACCATAAAGAGCTTTAACTACCATGTAGACTTTGTTTGGATGAGCAGGATCAACAAAGCCTGGAGGTTGATGAACATACACCTCTTCTTTAATTGTTCCATAGAGAAAAGCACTTTTAACATCCATTTGATAGACAAGAAATCCCTTATATGATGCAAAGGCTAAGAACAGCCTGATTGCCTCTATTCTAGCAACAGGTGCAAAAACCTCATCATAGTCTATTCCTTCTTCTTGTCTATGACCTTAAGCTACAAGCCTGGCTTTATTCTTTACAACAATGCTTCTCTCATCTCTCTTGTTTCTGAAAACCCACTTAGTGCCAATTGCCTTCTTTCTAAAAGGCAAATCCATAAGTATCCAAACCTGCTGTAACTTGAACTGGAGCAATTCCTCTTGCATTGCTTCAACCCAGCTTTCATCTAATAAGGCTTGTGATATAGTCTTTGGTTCTTCTTGAGAGAGAAAACATGCAAACAAACAGTTCTGTTAATCCTTGTGATTTGTTTTGTTTTGTTTGTGAATGTAACTTACTAAGGCTTGTTGTGCTGAAGAAGCCTTTTGAATCTTCCCTCTTGTTTGAACTGCTGATGTAGGATCTCCTAGAATTTGTCCTTTTGGATGATCCTTGTGAATTTTGAGTGTGGGAATAGGACTGACAGCAATGGTGTTATCTATGTTGTTGAAATCAGCCACTGCACCCACATTTTCATCATCATAAGCTCCATTGAATATTGCATCATTTGGGAGAGTATCAGAAGCATCTTCTAAGTCAGGCATATTTGGATCAATGGATAAATCAACATTAGGGAGAGTATATGCATCAATAGGTATTTTGCCTCCAAGGTAGACAAATAATGATTCATCAGCATTTGCACCTGTCGAAGTACTAGCAACACTAACATTGGGTGTGTTAGACCTATCAGTACTAACAAATGATCTACCAGTACTAACAAATGGCCTATCAATACTAAGTTGGTTAGTACTGGTAGCTTGAGATTCCTTCTTTTGAGATGTAATTCTCCTCTTTTCTTCTTCAAAGACGTGTCTTGATTCATCATTCATAGCATTAGCAACCACTTCTTGAGTAACCATCATCTCAAGTTCATCTTGCCAGACTTGTTCATCTTTTGGCATCTGATATTGTCCTTCCTTATCAAAAACATCTTCTAAAACTTGTATACCCTTGTCTGGAGAAGCATTTTCAGAAGGTTGTTCTTGTGCATCCTAAACAACATCCTTTACTGGAATCCTTGTCCTATGAGGTTGTAGTGGAAGCAGTATGTATTCCTGAGTAGGTCCTTTATCTTTTCCTGATGAACCTGCAACATAAGAATCTTGTGTACCTGCATCCACAATAACCTGATTTTCTACACTAACAGGAATATAATTCATTGAATTGGTGAGAAAATCAAGATCAAACATCCAATTTGGACCAGTTCCTGCCACATTTGGTTGATCTTCAAGAAAATTAATGTGCAGATTCTCTTCTACCCTTTTGGTCCTTTTGTTGTATACTCTAAAGGCTTTACTAGAGGTAGAGTATCCAAGCAAATAACCTTCATCAGATTTCCCATCAAATTTGCCTAAGGAATCTAAGGTGTTCAAAATAGTCAAGGGGCACCCAAAAGGTCTCATAAAACTAATACTAGGTGATTTACCTATTAATAGTTCATAAGGTGTCTTATTTTGAGGTTTGGTCACTAATACCCTATTCAGTACATAGCAAGCAGTATTAACTGCCTCTGCCCAAAATGGGATAGGTAAAAGTGAGTCTGCTAACATAGTTCTAGCTGCCTCAATTAGGGTCCTGTTTTTCCTTTCTGCAACACCATTCTGCTGTGGAGTTCTAGCTACACTAAACTCCCTTTTGATTCCTTTCTTAGCACAGAATTCATTCATAGCATGGTTCTTAAACTCTGTCCCATTATCACATCTAATGATTTTAACATTATGATTCAATTGTTTTTCTAAGCCTATGATAAGATTACAAAGGATTTCAGATGTTTCATCCTTGGTAGCTAAGAAAAATACCCAACTAAATCTGCTGAAATCATCAGTCACAACCAAGCAGTACCTTTTCTTGTTGATGCTTTCTATAGAGACAGGTCCAAATAAGTCCATATGAAGTAATTCTAGGGGCTTTCTGATGATTCTATCTAACTTGGCCTTACAGGAGGCCTTATGTTGCTTACCCTTCTTGCAGGCAACACAAGTGTGGTCATTCACAAAAACTTTTGAAGGTAAACCTCTAACTAGGTGACCTTTAACAAGTTTATTTATATTTTTGAAATTTACATGACCTAATCTCCTGTGCCATAATTTAGACTCATCTGCTGTTGCATTTGCATATAAACAAGTTATACCTCTAGAAGGAACAATGTTCTTTAAATCCAAGCTGTACACATCATCCTTTCTAGGAGCTCTAAGTACAACTTGACTTTCATCAAGAAGCTTAAAGCTAGGAGACAAGATAAGGCATTCAGACTCAGTAAAAAGGACACTATTTTTCTTGTCACATACATGTTGTGATACAGATCAAAAGTTTAAACATAAGTTCATCTACAAATAAACATCAAATCAAAGTCTAAATTAGCAGTTTTGATTTTACCTTTACCGTTATTTTACCTCATTTACGATCACTTTCAAAAGCCACAAAGCCTCTATTGAAATCTTCATAGTCAGAATGATAAGCTTTGTTGCCAGTCATATGGCTAGAGTAACCACTATCCACCACTGCATAATCCTGTAACAAGATCCATAGATGCCTTGCGACAAAAAGTAAAAGAGTTAGTGTCTCTAGGGAACGAAGCCATTACAGACTTGAAATCCTTTTGGGATCAACATAACTCCACCTTCTGAGCATGAATGATCCACTGACTTTGAACACTATGATCCCAGTAATTTCCCTTATGACCTCCAAACCCATCTTAACTTTTAAGGTCATATCCAGCTTACCCTTACCATATTAACTAATGCTCTTGTCCCAGCAGTATCATATTTGAACCCTAAAAGTTTTCTAACATCTTGTTTTAAGTCTTTGGTCTAAAAGCAGTTTTTATAGTAAGACTCTTTGATAGTGAACATGAGCCCTAATGGGTCCCTTACATTGTTCATTCTGGAAAATAATCAGGTACATAACAGGCCTGCATAACTAACACATGCCTACCAGTACAAACAGGCCTAGCATTAACTAACACTTGGCCTAGTTCCAGTACAAACAGGCCTAGCAAACTACACACTTGGCCTAGCATTACAAACAGGCCTAGCAGATACTAACACTTTCCTAGCTACAAAAAGTCCTAGATCAGTACTAAACACTTGACCTAACAATACAAACAGCCTAGCATACTAACAACTTGCCTAGCAGTACAAACAGGCCTAGCAGTACTAACACTTGACCTAGCAGTACAAACAGGCTACAGACTAACACATGCCTAACAAACATGTTCTTGTTAGTACTCCTAATGGGGACAAAAGTCTTACTTAAATGTGGGTATTTTGAAAAGTTTTAATGATTAATCCTTTTAGTATTATCCTATACTGGTTTGCCCTCCCTTTTTACCAGTATTAACCATATATTTAGCTAGGCTCTTGACTCTTTTTGTCATAAAAATTACAGTCGATGATCAAAACATCAGTAACATATATAAACAAAACAACTTTTAACTTTCCTAAACTAATTCCTTGTTTCATAGAATTAGATCACTTTTATCATCTCTAGACTTAACTGTTTGATTCTCAGGTCTAAAACTGTTTGTCACCTTCATACTCTTCTTCCTCAAACATCGTGAGGTTCCAATCCCAGTGATAACTCTAATTCCTGTTAATCTAGGATTAGACACCACTGAATCACTGTCTAGACTGAGGCATTTTAAAGCATTGTTGACATGCAGTCTCACTTTTTTAGTATTTAAGCTCATTGTTTGTGACTCAATGATTTTATTCCTAATGGCATATTCATCTAACCTTGCAAATGATATGTCAGCTCTTGGGGTTAAGAAATTTCCTGTTATGGGAGGGGGAACAACTTTATACCTATTATTTAAAAATCTATCATTTTCTGGTGTGTTATCTTCATCACTTGATCTAACATCAAAAATACTTAAACTGTTCTCACTATCAGTTTCATGATTGCTACTTAATTCATTCAACTGTGTGCTATATCTTAAAAAACACAGTTTTATCTCTAGCACTCATCGACTGTTAAGAGAATTTCATCAAGAATTCTTGGTCGAATTCTCCTATTAGCAATCTTATCTTTTAACTCATCTCTTTCTTTAACAAACACTTCTAATTCCCAGATTTAAGTTGTTAATTTTTTTATTTCTCTCATTTAAGCTCATAGTTTTGAAATTACATATTTCTCGACCCCAAGCCAATCATCTTTTCATGTCCAAAATCCTAGATCTAGTAACACTAAGGCTAAAAAAAAAAACTCTCATAACCCTATTTCTAGTTTTGCTTTGTTATATTTTTAATCTTTCATATCATAGTTCTTTGAAGATTTTAAATGATTCAATACATTGTTAAGAACATTTTTGTACCACACGTTAATCAGAAAACTTGATTAAGCATAAAAAGGAATTGCCATCAAAGCATAGTTGACTGTATCTACTTTCCACTAAAATCATTGCTCCAGTCATAGCCATCCTAGACCATCTTGAGCCACAGTGCATGTGATGAAGATCAATTGTTGTGCATCTACTCCCGGCCATTGTCACCATAACATCTTCCTCCTCTTGATTCCTTCCAGATCGTGCATTCTCTAGCAAATGCCCTATTTTTTCTGGACAGTTGTAGCACTCAATCTTGACTTATCCAGATAAACAAGTCGTATTCTTCTTTGACAGTCCAAATTCCTTCCCTGGTCCTCGATGAATGAACTTCTTTACACTGACAGTCAACCATGAGCCACCGCCTTCGAAAATAATATTCCTCCAAGTCATCTCCATCCATCCGACTTGAAAATCCTCATTCTTAAGGTAGAACTGGATTTTTGTTGTGCAAGGAAGAGTAAGCTACAACATGAGCACAAGAGTAGATGAACTTGATTAATTCCAACCAGCAGTACTAACCCCACAAATCCCACTGGCGTAAAAAACTAACATCATTAGTACTGCTAGTGTTCTCAAAGGAGAGAAAAGCCAAATTCTGAGAAGCAGAGTTGGAACTGAAGACCTTTTCAACTCATCTTCATACACCCTAAGATTGTTGTAAAGGTCACCAATATCAGTCTTATCAATGTCTGGCTTATTTCTCATGATGAGAGCAATCTGATTCCAGAAGAAGAAGGACTCTAAGGACTTCTGGTTGATATATTCCTCTTGATATTTGGAAAGCACCCATGAACCTCCAATTGACTATCAGTTTTGAAACCTATCATAAGCTTTGTCCAACTTTTCATTTGATACAGTAGAAAAATTTCAAACTGATGTTTTTAGAACATTTTCTACATCTTCTAGGATTCTATATTACCACCAAACCTCGATTTGATTGCCTCCTAGAGTGATTTAGCATCTGCAACATTGTAAAACTTGAGGAGGTATTCATCAGGTATTGCTAAAAGCAAGATGCTTTTAACTCTTTTGGGTGATTCCATCTATGCAGCCATATTGTTTGCAGATTTAGGAGCAGGAGGAGCAAGAGACCAGATTGACTCTTGTTGGTGCAGGCTCTTCTTTTAGATCTCCATTGACAATAACATCCCATAGGTTATGGTTTATATGACAGATGTATTGTCGCATTCTCATGCTCCAAATACCGTACTCTCCCTTCCTGATGATAGGGATCTTCATTGCAGTGATTGTGGGTGGAAGTAATGATCATGTTCTGCCCATCATTACAATTTAGTTCCTTCCTTATTCAAAGTTTCCACACAAGCTCTGATACCACTTGTTGGATCGTTTTACTGAATAGATCTTAACCTTCAGCTTGCAAAGAGTTTGCTCCTTTAGATAATTCTAAAGCAACAATAATGAAACACTGAGTAAACACTATTGATTATGCGGAATCTAATCAATAATGCTAAGAAGAACAATATTGAATATTACAAAAGAACTTTTATATTAAACTTTGAATCTGCCTAGGTTACAGATTACAAACTATGATTACTATTCGATCTCTATGATCTGTGTAGAACTATTATCTACTAACTATGCCTAGGGTTCCTTTTATAGACTAAGGAAACCCTAATGGGCTTTACAAAACGCGTATAAAGATCATGCATATCCTTTCCTAAGATATCTCATGCATATCTCATAAACGGTACTAACTATTTTTATACAAACGAACTTAACTCAACTTATCATTACTTAACACTTTGTACTGTCAATACTAATTAGCAACTAACGATACTAAGTATTATAACTAGCGGTACTAAGTCAGGAATGAATAATTCCCAACATTAATTAATTAACTAAAAACATAACAGTTGTAATTCAAGATCTTGACAAACCTTTGTCTTTATTTTCATTTAGTAAAGAAATCCCAAAAAGATAGGGTATAACATGATCTAGATTTTAATTTACAGTAAACTTTGGAATACTCAAATACGAAAAATGTACTCCAAACACTAATATAATTAGGGTAAAAACCCAAGGTCTCAAATACTTGGATACTGATTTGGTGCGGTCAATGCGAAGGAAGAAGATCACCGGTGTTGATGCACTTACTGAAGAGTGCATGACGGCCAGAGTGGTGCGAGCAAGAAGACCACCAGTAGAAAGAGCGATAATGTAATATGATTTACAAATGGTCAGTGGAAATGTGGGGTTTTATAAGGGTGGTTGATTGTTATGGTAAAGAAGGAAATAGTGATGTGAAGAAGATAAGGGTATAAAAGTCTATTACATGATAAAATAAAGATATGAGGCCTGTTTTTGGAGTACTTCAGATTTTGGGGGCCTTACCCCATCACTAGAACCGCTCATATGAAAAAGTTGAAAAAGAACACCCACTTATAACCTTGTGGAACCCTGTTCCCTACGCTTTCCGCATGTGACACATTAATGAAAAGTAAAACGCAACTTTATAGACTCAGAAACCATAAACGAGCTCAAGCCTAATAAACTTATTGGCCTAATATTTTATAACGAGGCCCATGAGACAATTAGGTACCATAACCACTTGTCGCCTAGGAAAAGTTGAAAATGAGAAATGAGACTAGCCTCGTACATCACCAGTTCGTACATTACTAGCGTAATTCTCACGTATAGTATTGGTAAGTGTGTATGGGAAAATAAATACAATAGAGGGTGTAAAGTTTTGGAAGAAGTTGGAAAAAGATTAAAATCAGGAATTAAAGGTGCGTTTTAAAATGTTTTGGATTCAAAATGAGATAGTTAAGAATTTATATGTATCCATATGACAAAAGTTTTAAAATTTGGTTCGGAGTTAAGTTATAAGATATTGGTGTCTCAAATCTAGGTATGGAAGTAAGATTATCAAGATCGCAATCTTATTTATGACCGTTTTCGTCTTCGTAATATTTAAATCGTAAGATCGAATCAAAATCATAAGATCTTATAAAAATGTGATTTTTCAATGGCGGTTGTAGTTTTATGAAGTTCAATATATAATTCGATCATAATAACCAATTTAAATGAATACAAAAAGGAAATTATAAAAGTTTAAATATCGTGCTAATATAATGCAATACATGCAATTAGTTCATGTTTCTTAGATGAACGATTTGGGTACAAAAGAAATATGACACGTATATAATAAAAGTCGATCAAAGACAATTTTTATTGATTTTAATTGTGATGTTGAGATACATGAGCAAAATTGGGCCAAGTGAGTTTATTTTTATATTTGATAAAAAAAAGTAAGCTTTTTATTATGATCGGGATCGAGTAGTGATCATACGATCTTACCTAGCTATCTTAGCGATTTTACTTTGTTATCTATATGTCGATTAGACGACTGTAATTTGCAAGGTCGATCCCCCCCCTCGGTCGGATCGAAGAGTCGTCCCATGTGGAAGCAACTAAGGTCGGTCGTCTCATTACCTCGACCGAACTAGACTAGTCCCCCAACCTTTGCCAATTAGTTTGGGTCGTGTTAGAAGAAACCGAGTATATAAGCCGTTTCCTATAAAAATTATCCCTTATTTTCAATAAAACCCGACATTCTTCTTCTTCTTTTCACACACAAATACATTTTTTTTATCAAAAACACACACTACAAACATATGTCTCTAAATATTCTGAGTGTTATATTTTCGAATGATACGAAGATAAAACGCTAAGTGAATATTTACTCTTTCGGTTTTTAATAGACGCTGTTTGGTATTCATAGCGACATCTACTCCTACAATCCAAAATACAACGAACTATATGCCTAAGATCGTTACGGTGCTCATGACCGTCTAGTGCTAGCTTACTTTGCTAAAAAATTATTTTACAATGCCTATTTATTTCGTAAACGATTCCGAATGAACCGATCGCTGTTCACCCGCATTGTTCGAGATTTGTCTGCTAACTGCCTTTATTTTCAAGAAGGGTGTGATGCTGTTGAAAAGTTGCATCTCTAAAGTTGAGTCAAACATGATACATCATGTTCACCAATCACAAATTAGTGAATTGTATAAAACTTTTTCTTTTAATAAAAATCATGGGCCCACTTATTTATTTTCACTCACAATAAACTTAACATGATCAATCATGTTTGACTATAACTTTAGAGTATCCTTTTCCAAAGAATATAATGAAACATTTCATTGTATTGATGTTTGCTTGTTTGGATTGTATAATGAAAGATCATCACTGACACACATAGTTCTTGAGAAAATGCAGTAAATATTTATAAATATTTAATTTCAGTATGAGTTTATAAATTTAAGTAAATTATTTTGTGAATATTATAGTTTTTGTAAAGTCGTGTAAATGTCAAAAATATATAACCATGACATATGATATTGTGATATCATTAAAAAAAAGACATGATATTGTGATGAAGTTTTGTATAAATACATTTAAGAAAAGCAAATATAATATAAACTTGTGCATGCTACATAAATTTGGAGTTTGATAATCTAAACTATCAACATGATTCAACACGTCTGATATCAAATTTATGACATATATGTTAAAAAAATGTATTATATGTAAGTTGTGTTATAAGTAATATTCTCTCTGTCCCATATTAAATGTCCACGTTTGACTTTTACAGCCTTTTTATGCAAATTTGACCTTAAATATATTTGTTTGTGTTATGTAATACTTGATGAAATTTATATCAATGAAAAATACATTTAAACCCCAATCTAGTCATATATTTTGCATCAATTATTACATAATACAAACAAAAATATTTAAGATCAAAGTTGAAAAGGAAAAACTTTAAAAAGTCAAAGTGGACATTTAATATGGAACGGAGAGAGTATATTATTTTACTAATAAAACTAAAAAGGCCATAAATTTAGGAAGAGTTAGATCGTGTATAAAAAGTAGTTAACTATGTAATCAAATTTCAATACGCCCAATTTGGTGGGTAATAGGTTATCACCCACTTTTAGGTAATGAAAAAATGCATTATAAGAAAACAAGCATCACTTTTCATTATAATTAGTATTTCTTACCTACTAAAACCTTCAACCAAGCACCCTCTAATTCACATGCATTCTGAGTGATTGCAAGTGAAACTCTTCCGTGAAACAATTCAATAACTATTTATAAATAGTTGTATTACTTTAGGCATAATTATGACTTATTGCAGCACCAATGTCCAATGGCATGTGTGTTTGCAACACATACATCGTATCCCTTTCTACAGAGAAATATATTATCTTGCTAGAAAAAAAAATCCAACTTTAAAAAAAAAACCATTCATATAAGTAAGTTAAAAAATAAAAACTTATGCTGTTTAAAGATAGACAAAGAATGTAGCTGAACTAAACTTTTCAAAAAAAACATCATTCATAGCATGAAAACTTAGATGGTGTTTGTTTTTAAGAGGTTTTCGGTCTGAAATCGAATACCACATCTGAATGTTAAGAGTTGGCAAAAATGTCTGAATCTGCAATTTATTTATATAGAGAGATGAAATTTTAAAATTTATCTTAGATTTAGGGGTGAGCACGGTCCAAGGACCAGACCTAACCGGCTAAGACCGGACCGGACCAAGGACCGAGTTGGTCCAAAATGCCGGATAGAGGACGGACCGAAATGGTACGGTCCGGCCCGGGTCGGTCTTCGGTGCGGTCCGGTCCTACACGGCATAAACATCGGGTTTTTAGTCGGACCGAGCCGGACCAAACCAGACCGGACCGAAACCGAAAGTAAAAAACTCACCCCTACTTAGATCTAAGTTTATTTGATCATAAATAGCAAATAGCTATAAGGCTAAACGTAGTGGTGACCGCAGAGGACACCATCACGTCAGCGCCAACTCAGCTTTCTCTCTCCTAGATCACACAGTGACCAAACACCCGTAGTGGTGACCGCACAGGCGACCGAAAAAAAAAAAATTTAACATTACAAACTAAAATACGGAAATAAAAATACACGGAAGAAAAGACGGTAAAAAAAATTACAGAAGATAAAAAATTACAGTAAATTAGTTTGCATTTGTTCGATGCCAAATATGTTCCACTAGATCGGCTTTAAGATTAAGATGAGTTTCTTCGTCGTGTATTTCTCTGATAACTCGTAGCCTATCTTGTGCCGATCTTACGGGATCATCTTTACGATGTTGTTCCTCCGGATAAAAGTCGGGAGAGATTGCCTTTCCTTTTTCTTTGCGAATCATATTATGTAATATGATGCAAGTGTACATCAAATGCGTAATCCTTTTAAGACTCCTAGACCGTGCAGGAGTTCTTACGATAGCCCATTTTTTCTTTAGCACGCCAAACGCTCGTTCCACATCTTTTCTTGCTGCTTCATGCGCTTGCTTATATCTTATTCGCTTCACATCATTTGACCCTGGCTGCGAAATAGACTTCATAAGCACAGCCCATTCTGGATATATCCCGTCAGTAAGATAATATCCCCATTTATAAGTCACGTCGTTAGCCACGAATGGAACCTCTGGTGCTTTTCCTACTTTAAGATCATTTAAAACAGGGGATTGACGTAAAACGTTAACGTCATTGTTCGAACCTGCAACACCAAAGAAGGCGTGCCAAATCCATAAATCTTGTGAGGCAACCGCTTCTAACAAAATGAATGGCTCTGACCCGGAATCACCCCTACTGAATTGAGCACGATATGCTTGTGGACATTGAGCCCACGGCCATTTTGTACAGTCTATGCTGCCTATCATACCAGGAAACCCATGTTTGTTCTCGTGAAAAGCGTAGAGTTTTTCGACGTCAGTTTGCGTAGGCCTTCGCAAATACTCCTCGCCATATAACTCTATAACCCCGTTATAGAAATGCATCAAACAATCACGAGAAGTTTTTTTACCGATTTGTAAATATTCGTCTAGAGAATCTGGAACAGCAGTGTATGCTAGTTGGCGAATCGCGGAGGTACACTTCACTAAAGCAGAGATGCCAGCTTTTCCAACAGCATCACACCCTTCTTGAAAATAAGGGCAGTTAGCAGACAAATCTCGAATAATGCGGGTGAACAGCGATCGGTTCATTCGGAATCGTTTATGAAATTAATAGGAGTTGTAAAATGGTTTTTTAGCAAAGTAAGCTAGCACTAGACGGTCATGAGCACTGTAACGATCTCTAGGCATATAACTTCGTTGGTATTTTTGGATTGTAAGAGTAGATGCTTGAATAACCAAAGCAGCGTCTATTAAAAAACCGGAAAGTAAACTATTCATTTCCGTTTCATCATCCGTATCATCGAAAAATAAACACTCGGAATTAATTTGAGACATATTGTTTGTAGAGTGTGTTTTTGATAAAAAGTGTATATGTGTGTGAAAATAGGAAAGAAGATGTTGGGTTTTATAGAAAATAAAGGGATAATTTTTTTTATAGGAAACGGCTTCATTTACTCGGTCTTCTACACGACCCAAACAATTGCAAAGGTTGAGGGGACTAGTCTAGTTCGGTCGAGGTAATGGGATGACCGACCTTAGTTGCTTTCACATGGGACGACCGACCGAAAGTCGACCTTACCATTATATTCAGTCTTATGTGACCATGCAATTAATTCATTTATGGCAAAATAACGGACAAAATCAATTTGCAGCAGCTAATGGTTTTATTATTTAAACTAAAGTACTAAACCGTAGTTAAATTTAGTTTCTAATATACAGAAGAATCACATTAGCTTATAAACAAGCGTTTCCGAAACTAATTGATTAAACTTTTTAACATTTGTACTCATTGGAGTCCACTTTTCCGTCAATATGTTTTTGGTACGCTCCATGTAGCCGCGTTTCGTGGCTTCGGCGTTGTATGCTTCACGAATTTTATACCAAAACGTATCATTTTTTTGATCCATACCGGTTCTTGGATCCTCGGATATTTGAATGAAACATTCCGCCAAAAGCAACTCCTCTTATTGGCTCCACACATGTCGAGCTTGTTTCGTTTCGACTTGTGTTTTCTTTTCTTTGCTTTTCTTCGACTTCGCCTTCACACGTGGGCCACGGCTCGTCTTCTTCGGCGTCGAGGTTAGGAACGGCTCGTCTTCAGTTTCGTCAACAAGGTGGAAGGATTGTTGGTCAGATTGTTGTTGAAAAGGGTTGGCTTGGTTTTGTTGTTGTTGTTGTTGAGAAAATTGGTTAAATTGCATTTGCATTTTAAATTGGTTAAAGAGCATTTGTTCTTCGGCATTAGCAAATGGGGTTTGGAAATTGGGATAGTAAGACATTTGGTTGTATGAAGGTTGAGTGGAAGAGCCCGCATT
>BQNB010076348.1:0-2500 GCA_026074375.1 Tanacetum coccineum
AAAATGATATCATGCACTTATTCAAACCACTTAGCACACACATATAACACATAGCACACAAAGAATCACACAAAAGGAACCCTTAGCTATTTCTAAAGGTATCACTAACCTGATTAAATCACGGATGTCACATTAGCCGCCTGCTCTCGTAACATTCCAAACAAGGATTGCATAGTTTTAAAAAGTTCATTCCTTGACTCAATCATATCATTATGTGATTTTATAGATTCATCATTCATCCCCTGCTGATTAAGGTCTCCGTGAATACTCTGAAGTTGATGATCGATGGAATACTGCGTAGGTTGGCCAAAACCGTAGGAGTTAGAATTATAGCAAGGGTCAGGCTCAAAATAGTTTTGATTCCTCGGTTGACACCGAAGGATCTCATGAGGACCTCACAGTACTCACAGCAAATATATTGCTGAGAAAAACTCAGTGAATTTTGTGGAAAATAATTATCACAAAAGTTTTGATTGTAGCACGGTTCCTGCTCATAGACAAGCGGGAACCGTGGCGGATAATCAAACCCATAGTGAGAATAGTTCCACATAACTTACACGAGTATGACTCGAACTGGGGCTGTGGAGGACAGTTGAAAAAGTTTGGAGGATCATTGAAAGAATTCAGATTTGGATCATAAACGAATGAATTTCCAGCTCCTGAATCGCATATCGAATAAAATCCATTTCTAAGATTATTTCCACACCACTCGCAAGTACACCGTCGACAAAGTAAACCATCTAACGGACCTCCACACCCAAAGCAACCACGTTGGTTGAACAAAGACATAAGAATTAAACAAATAGGAGGTTAGAAAAGATAAGAATTAAATGATATTGAAGATAGAGAAGAATATTTTTGAAATTTTATATAATAATAAGTAGAAAATAATAAAAGTATTTTTGGAACCGATTATCAAAGGTACACGGTAGCTCTCTAGAAAACGCACAAAAAAGCGGAGGAGCGGGTAAGCGCGAAGCGTTTTAAAAACCTTCTCCTTTCGGGTCGAAGTTCGTTGGGTCAACCCTCCTTATACATGTCTTATAGTTTGTTAATCTAAAGCTGAGCTAATTTAACAATTGACAACACGGTTTCTTTTGTTGTTTTTATAAGAGAAAATTAATCCACAAAAATAAATCAAGAATAATAAAATATTTTTGTATTTTATAGTTTTATATAAAAGTAAATGAAAAATAATAAAGAAATGTAAAATATATATTCACAAAAAATAATAACTTCACGGGGAAGGGTCTTCAATACACTAATCTTTAAACTTCAACGCGATAATTATTTCACACGTCCCCGGCAGCGGCACCAAAAATTGATTCGAGAAAGTAGTATATATAGGTTTTTATAATATATACGAGTTTATTTTCTATATATTTATTTATATTTTATATCATATTTAATACTATTTATATAGTATAAGCAAATTGCGAGAATAACTCTTGTGAATGAGTAATAACGCTAATCATATATAGATAATTTCCGGAAGAAAGTATTATGAGAAATTACCCTTAGGAAAAGGTAAAGTTCAAAATCATTCCGAGTCGTTTTCAAAGAGCTGTGATTATGTATTCTTGTTTTGGTTCATTGATCGGGTGCTTGAAATAATCAAAATTTTGGATTTTTGATTCTAAATAATTAATAAGCAAAGGGAAAGCATATCAATTGCACGCTACTCTAGAAGGTAAAGAAAATTAAAATTCTTACGACATTTAAATCTATTTAAAAATTTTTATAACTTAAAGTAATACGTTAACCATAATGACAAAATAAAACTCTAAAAACTCAAAATGCAAATTTGTTAAACTAAAATGCATAAAACTATATTTTAAAAACAGAAATTATTTTTTTATATTTTTAAACTATTTAAAATGATTTTTATAACAGACTGAGACTAAAAATTATATTAAAATTCGAAACTTTGTCTTAAATTTTGAGTAAAATTACTTAAAAATACATAGACACTATTTTTGAGCTTATTGTTTTTGGAGAAATCCACATTATCCTTTTTATACAAAAAAAAATTGGCCTTAAAATGATCATATTGTGCAAATTATGCTTGTATATTGCCTTGGATTGTACATTTGTGATGTTGTAGTACGGATAAATGGCAAAAATCACAAGAAAAATGGTTCTAATATCGGTTCAAAACTACGAAACATTGGGAAGGATGAGTAGACTAGTGCCAGAAATAGTTTCTAGCAAAGGTCCTACAAGTCAACCTCGGTCAAACCTTGGTCAACACCACTAAAAGGCAAAACCTTAATTCCAAAATAACAGCCGCTAATGTTAAATAAATTTCACTAATGTCCTTTTACATTTACAACGTTTGTCCTTTTTATTAAAAAGACTATACGGTCGTTAGCCATATATACAAATCCTTTTAACCTTTCACCTTTTTAAACAAGACCAAATAACATCACCAGGCCCTATTCTTTTTAATCCCGAGCCCCAAGTCAACCCATCTAAACCCGGGTCAAAATAATTCGTATAA
>BQNB010076348.1:7500-28315 GCA_026074375.1 Tanacetum coccineum
GTTTTTAGCATTCTTTAGCATCTAAACATAATTTGTTTATTTTAAAAATCATCAGCCACATGATAAACAGATAAAGTCATTTTGTTTTATCTTTAATTTTTATTTTAGAAAAAACTATATTTTATGTACTAATTAATTTTAAAAACATTTATATACTTTCAATAATAATATTTGTTTTTCTCTTATCTTTTTCTTTCAAACCTACCCTAAATTTAGATTCGAATTTAAATCTGAACCCACCTACAAACCAAACATACCCTGATTCTATTTCAATTAAAGTGTATCATCTGAAGTATTTTAATAGTCTAATTCTTATTTTTAATATGTTTGCATCCATTGAGATACGGGGTATTAGGTGCTTGACTATTGTTTTGCAAGTTTCGAGAACATATGAAGAACATGTTGTATAGAAAATAAGATTAGAAATCAATATAACTTAGAATGAAGGATCTTGTTGTGAAAGAAGATATGATATA
Organism: Tanacetum coccineum; assembly: GCA_026074375.1. Lineage (NCBI taxonomy): Eukaryota > Viridiplantae > Streptophyta > Magnoliopsida > Asterales > Asteraceae > Tanacetum > Tanacetum coccineum. The sequence continues at coordinate 7,977 of BQNB010076348.1, forward strand.
CTAAATGTGTTTTAAGTAATTTGATTAAAATGATAGGGGTAAAATTGTAATAATACTTAGTTTTAAAAAATAAAGTCATTTAATTTTAAGAATATTGATGTAATATAAATATTCATAAAAATATTATATGTAATATTAAAATTTTACAAAAGTGTAGTTGAACTTATCCCATAGTTTTATTATATAAAGACCGATCTATCTTTTGTCTATATCTTATAATATGTCGGCCACTATATAAAATATTTTGTAATAGTATATATATTTATGAGAAGAGATCATTTACAACTTATTAAATAACAAACTCATCTTCACTCATTTTTCCAAAATATAATATTTCTTAAACAGTTAATCGTTAAGCAAAAAATGTAGACAATCGCGATGAGCATTCACTTATTTTTATATACATGGACACTTTAATTTACTTTTAACAAAAAATAAAGTACCACTTTCTCAAAATCTTTCATATTTATTGTTTTTGTTTTCATTGTTAAAACTTAAATAAAAACTCACACATGATTCAACATTAATTTGAATATTCAAATATGTAAACAAGTAGTAAGATGAACATGGTAGTGCAGTTAATTCGTCAAAATTAGATGAAACGCATAGATCACATGTGATTTTTACTAGACGTGATCTTAATAAGATGTGATTTTTACCTCATCTCATGTAATTTTATAAATTTCATAAATAAACAACTATAATTTATATTTCAAATATAACGTGCGTCAGATACGGTTGAAAAGCGTGAATGTGCGTTATTCATTAAAAAAACAAAGAAAGTATTTGATTTATACACAAACACTTATGCTAATTTTAGTATGGTTGTTTAGTTTCGAAGTACCATATTAGCCAACCTAAATACGTTTGTCACCTTTTTGACAGTTGTTTATTGTTTTATTTATCAATTTTAGTACATCTGTTTAGTGTTTGAACTATCAATTTTAATGCAGTTATTTAGTGTTCGAACACCCATGAAAATTACAGTTGTTTACTTGTAATTAATTAACAAAATAAATACATTTGTCATTTTTTGTTGACCTTATATCAAAGTTTAATAGTTTATTGGTTGCTATTGAGTTTATTGGTTTTTAACCACTATAAATGTAGACACACATCACACTTTCTTATCATTCCAAACAAAATTCACAACAAGTAATCTTCATGGCTCTCTCAAAAGTTATCATCACATTTTACATCATTTTCACTCTCTTCAATATTGTATCCGGTATATAAAACTCTTATATATGTAATTCTTATTCACATAAACGGCATGCAACATATAGTTAGTCATAAACAGTTACTAGAATACAGCTTCTAGGATAAAAAATTCTAACTGATTAAAACAAAAAAATGTAAAAAAACAATACGTCAAATATTTGTTTCTTCTTCGGTTTTCATATAGTCATATAGATCGACAGTTACTCATGTCTTTGAAATGCAATGTGATGTAGGTACGATGTCGACGAATGAAGGTGATGAATCGATTGGCAAAGATGAGTTGCGTCTAAAGGATGATATGTGTCAGGATGACATAGGTGGTTGTTCATTTTGTTGGTCATTATGTTGCCACAAAGACTGTATAGAAAGATTTGGTCACCAAGCTGAGGGTAAATGTCATAGGATTGGTAAAAGTGGTACTACATATTGCAGATGTACTTATCCATGTTCAAAAGATTCAACTTAATGAACCCTTTGTCCCTTTGTATCTTAAATAATATAACATGTCTTTATTTCATTATACATTAATTGTCGTTCGATACGATGGCATATCGATTCGGCCCAAAAATGCCGCCAAAAAATGTAAGTTCGGCCTGAAAATATAACGAAAAAAGAAAATTACAAAACCACCCCAAACTATGCAAGTAACTACGAAAGCTACCCTAAACTTTTTGCTATTTACGATTTTTTTATGAAACAAACTTTATTTAGCAAATATCTAACAACTATGTAGCGATTTATTTAGTAAAAATATACCGTCGAAATGGCCTCTGGATTACAAACAAAATGAGCCTAATATTGATATATGTTTGACATACGTACGGTTTATTAAAATGTTGAAGTATAATATATATCAAAAAAAATTCAAAATGTACCTTTAATTTATCAAATAACTTTTAGGGCCCGTTTGGTTTGTAAGTAGGTTTAAGATTATGATTTAGATTTGGATTTAAATTTGGTTTAAGATTTGGATTTGGATTTGAAGTATGAGAGAGAAAATAATATTTAAAAATGTATTATATATTAAAATATGTATTAAAAATTATTTATATTAATAATGGTGGATAAAAATAAATAGATGAGAGGGAAAAAAACATGTGTCCCCACATGTGTCATAAAACCTTATTACACCCTTACTTTTCTACATCCTCATATATTTAAGCTATTAACCTAAACCCACTTTTTAAAAATGCAACCAAACAACTAGTTAAAATTACCCTAAAGTTTGTTTACAAAACACAAAGGCTAAAAGGGTACAATCCTTTCAAATCCATTGTCATTGAAGGATATGATGCATAATACACTTGAACTGATTGTGATACTAGAACATATGCATCATTAGTGCGGAACTTAGACTTGTATTTGATATCAACCAAACCATGTATCGGATTAACCTTTATCCTTTGAACTAGATCAAACCAATGTGTAGGACCAAATATCACTTCACTTCCATAATAAGCACAAAATCAAATACTAGAAAAGAGAAAAAAATGGAATAAAATAAGAGAGATGTTAGAGAGAGAAAGAAATAAGGAAGAAAGTGAGGAGGATTATTTCATAAGATGTGTGTGAAACAAAATGAAATAACCAACCTCTGTAGAAAGCTAGGGAGGAGTAATTATACTTGGATGCCTATGGGCTTGCCCATGGGCCGGGCTCAGACTTTGTTTGGGCTTTAGCCCACAACTTATACAAGATTAGATTAATATAACAAGCCCGTTTACCTTTTTGGCCTATTACAATGTTAAATATATAAAGATCGAGTCTTCCTGACTGAATGACTGAGCTTCCATGTTCGACTCAATATTTTGAGGCTAACAATCTCTCCCGAAGCGAGGTCCTTAAAATTATGTTGTCGTTACGTTCTTGAGTCTCGATCTTGGTCTTTGTCTTTATCTTTGTTGTAGGCTTGTTCCTTCATGCTGTGTGATCTTTGATCTTGAGCCTTTGTCATTATCTTTTGACTTTGTCTTTAATTCCGAGATCTTTTAATCTTTTCCTTGTATTGTCTTAGTCGTCTTTGCCATCTTGTGATCTTGTGTCTTGACCAACATGCTCATTATCTTGAAAGCTTGATAAAAATCTCCATTGACCATCTTTATCTTGATAATCTTGATATCTTTAAGGAAGATATTGATTATCAGAGTTTGTAGAAGACTTTAGTAACATGTACTTGAGCTTTCATTATGTCTTTATATTTGTCGATCGAGCATGACAATGTGCTAATGAATATGATGACACTAGAATGGGGTCGTTACTTCATCGTCAATACCTGCATTTAAATGTTAGTGATAAATAGCAGATATGGACGAATTTTGTCTTTGTCATTCGTCACTTTCGATAACGTTAACCTCTGGTTCTGTGAGGACCGTTTTACAGTATAAATACTATACATGTGATCAGGTAGATTCAAAGAACCTCCTTGACAGGGTTTCCAGCTCAAAGTGTTAGATCCTCTAACGCAGATGCATTAGATTTACTGAACTTGCTTGTTCTCATTACCGGAACATCTTAAAGCAGACACCACGATAAGAGTGAATCAGTTAGTTACTATCTTACTGATTGAGTCGCCAATTCATTTACTGGACCAAAATCGATATCCATTTGACACAAGCTTGATTCTTATAGAATCTCGCAAGTCACCTACCGCAATGCTATTTAATGATGACACTTAAAGGATTTCCATTCGTCACTGTGAATACTAAAGAGTATCACTCTGAATGTTCTGGCAGAATCACGAGGATAATTGATGAGGTGTCATTTATACACTTTTTGGGGGTCGTTTAGCCCCCTAAATCATGCATTTATGCCCAAAAAGGTACTTAATCGTTCCTTTTCAGGTATTTCACATTTAGAAGACATTTAGAAGAATTACACGTGACTTGGGCTCATTTGGAGAAGAAACGGACAAGACTACGAACCTACACCAACATCTCTCAAGATAATGTTCTCAACAGCTGGAGACGGCGTCACAGATTCAACATGACGCCGTCACAACGAAGACCAAGACGGCATCAAAGACGGCATACAAGATCTCCGACGTTTTTAGACCATGACCCACCCAATTATCTAGAAGTATTCTCTTTCCAAGACAGCGTCCACGATAAACCGTGGACTCCCGTCACAGCGATTTTCCTATATATACAAACCCGAATTTAGGGTTTTAAGCGTGTAACTTTAGAATAAAAAGAGGGTACGAAACCTAGTTCGTTTAGCAGCTGTTAGGGACGATTTTAGGGCCTAAAAACCTATTGTACTTCCTTTAATTCATGTTCTAATCAAGTAAGATTTATTTAATCATTCAGATATGTCATGGCGTTGTTGATTCGATTATATGTTTCTTACATTATCTTTAACATGCTTGGTCTAAACCTCCTATTGTGTTTATTTATTATTGTATGAAACCTGAATGTAGATCTTATGGGGTTGGCCTATCTTGTGATGGATAATGCATGTTAGGATCTTAGAAAACCCACTTTTGTCTGTATCGCATGTTGGATATGTCTAGGAAAATATGATTAAGTAGAAAGGCATACCATCGGGTAACATCTCATACCACCTGCCCCTTAATGGTTTGAGTCACTCTAAAATATATTTCACATGCATTAAATAGACTCTTAGAGGAGCCTTGTAATAGTCTTCACACTACCTTACTTGTGCTTGCTAAACGGAATATTAACTAGACGCAGTAGTTTGTGGATTCGTTTTTTCATGACTTAGGAAATAATTACATAGATCCATCACAAGTGGTGACAAGAGCTACAACACATAGGAGAAGCAATCTAGGGATAGATACATATTAAATAAACACAATCTTTTATTATATTGTTTAACAACCAGTATGCTTGATTTATACTTTAGTTTAAAATAGCTAAAACCAAAACCAATCCTTAATATATGATTTACTTGCTTTCCATAAAATATAAAAATATAAAAATAATCTTCTCTCAACCCTTAGAATTCTGTTAGACTGTGATCAAGCCTTCCTAACCTATTCCCCGAGTAAACGATAACAACCCCCTGAGTCTTGCCTATACTACTACAACGATTAGGTGCTCTGCCTAGGGAGTTGTAAAACATTGTGTAGAAGTCTAACGACGACCGCATCAAGTTTTTGGCGTCGCCTCCTAGGGAATAGTTAAGTTTTGATCATAGTTTAGCTTAGTTCTACTCGCTTGAATCCTTTCAAGTGAGACTTTATTTCCGCATATTAGATTTCTTGTAGTCTATCTTTTTCTTCGTGTTATTTGTTTCGTAACCCATTCTCGTCAACCACCATAGGAGACGAGAATCCTATCCGTACTCTAGGAGACTACTCCAAACCAAGCCACGAGGGCTATAGGAATACCATTGAGCTCCCCGTAGGGAACAATGTGGTACCTCTTCGATCTGACACCATCCGATTGGTGCAAAACGGATGCTCATTCCACGGACTTCGGTCCGAGGATCCAAATCAACACCTCAAGTATTTCTTTAAACTTGTGGACTCACTTGACCTTGACGGTGACAATAGGGAAATAATGCGCCTGCATTTATTTCAATTCTCCCTTCGCGATCAAGCTAGCAATTGGCTTGAACGCCTTCCAGCAGGATCCATCACCACATGGGAGGATCTTACTACCCGATTCCTTGCTCAATTCTTTCCACCGAGAAGGACCGCAAAACTCCGCAACAATATCTTGATGTTCCGACAACATCATGGAGAATCTTTATCCGAAGCATGGACTCGTTTCAAGGACTTACTACAAAAAGTCCCTCATCATGGCATCGACCTTTGGCTCCAAGTCCAAATTTTTTATGACCATTTCAATCCCGTCACAAGACGAACCATTAACCAATCGGCCGATGGTAAGCTTCGTGACCTCAACGCTGAATAATCCTGGGCATTATTAGAGGACATCGCCCTCTATGACAATGAAAGTTGGAACGACCCAAGGGATTACGCTAGGCCGGTCAAGGCAATCGCTTTGCCTCAAGATGTCTAGAGTACATTCGACCGCCGTCTAATCGAGTTCGAAAATCAAGTCCAACGCTTGATGGAAGCTTATCTTGCTCCTACTCAAACCATTTAAGTGAACAAAGTCTCTTCCTCATGTGAGATTTGTAGTCGTCCCCACGACACTCAATATTACATGAAAAATCCCGAGCAAGCTTTTGTTGACTACGCATCCTCGCGTACAAACGAAATGGAAGGTAAGAGGTTCCCTCTGAACTATGGACCAAGAAATTTTAATGATGCCACCAACACCTGGAAGGAGAAACCAAACTTCAACTGGGCACATACCCAAACCTTCATTAACCCGCAAGGCGGGTCGGTCTCCATCCACTCCTCTAGTTATCAAATAAAGCTTGAAAAGGCATTACTTGATTTCGACTCTCACCAAGAGAAGAGATTATCTCACCTAAAAACCTAACTCGGACAACAATAGGACGACATGATTGGAAAAAATAATCTTCTTTGGAAAACTGTTTCCGAAAAGCTCAATGACACATCTTCACCTGAAAATGCAGGAAATTCCATGGCCTACAAAAGCATTGCAGTAAGCAGCCATAACGAAAGGTAAGAAATCAAAAAGAAAGGAATCAAAAGGCCATCAAAATTGCTCTCCCCAAAATCTCTCTCTCCCGCATCCATAAAAGAACTAAACAAAAATCCGTCATCTCCAAAACACGTTCATTTCGTCAATTCAATCATTATCCTAAGCACGAACAATGATACAGAAGAAGAAGACGTCTCATCGACCAACGCATGCGATCTCAACCTCGATGGTATGGTAAAAGGGAAAGAAGGGGTAAAGGAGCAAGGCAAGGAAGAAAATGAAACGAAGACCGACATGGAAGTAGATGAAGTAATTGAAGAAGAAGAAAGTGAATTTGAGACTGATGAGGAGGTTGAAGAAATACTCAAAGAGGAGGAAGATGACGAAGATGGTGAAAACTTTAACTTATTCCCAACTATGGAGGAACTAACACATCATGAATGGCTATTAAAGAACCCTCGACCTCCGTGGGTGAAGGCAAGGATAAGAGCCGGAAGCCCGAACAACATCAAAATCTCCTGCATGGTCGGTCACCTCTTCAAGAGACATGCTTACATAGACCTAGAATCACCAATCAACATCATGTCTAGGCGTCAATATAATCAGATCATGACTTATGGGCTTAGATCAAGGCAGAAACCGTCAAACCCTAATAAAATTAGCAACTTTGTAGGAAGAATAAGAGGCCTAAAGATTTTCATAGGAAGCTTCGCCTACGAATGCGACTTTATGATACTAGAAGATACCACTAGCATTATCGATCACCACCTTGGAGAAATGGTTTTTGGAAGGCCCTTCATTGATGAAACCGGCCTTGTCTACAATGAAGAGGAAGGAACAGTCATGTTCAAACAAGATGATGAGAAAATCATGTTCAAAATGCCTCACACCATGAAGATGTTCAAACAAACAAGACTTATGGGTTTAAGCACCGATTCCATACCCCCGTCCGCCTACGAAGAAAACTTTGGCCATGGAAGAACACACTACTATCAAAGCTTACTCATTGGAGATGAGTATAAACATGACGAAGGTGATAGGAGAGGAATTAGACATTTGATGAGGTTAGAAAAAGAGATGATGGATAAAAAGTAGAAGTCACGTAAGGACGTGTAAAGAAAAGCGCTTCTTGGGAGGCAACCCAATTTACTTTTCCCGCAATTAGGAGTGTCATGTGTGTTTTAATTCTTCATAGTTTGTTTTATTATGTTTAAACTATATTGTAATCATGCTTTGTTTGTCTTTAACCTCGTCTTAATTTCAATCAAAGGCATTTTGCAAATAATAAGTGTAGGGGAATCTATTCGGTTTTTGAACCAAGTTCAAGCATGTTAAATAATTTGTTTAGATTAATTCGCGTCAGTTTCGAGTCATATGATTGAATTGCCAAATCTTAGGTTTTATGCAATTATTTGTACATGAATTAACTTATAGAATCAAGTGCAGGAAATTTTTCATCAATTTTTTTTTTCGTTTTCACAGAACGTGGAGACAACGTCATGATTTACACGCGACGCCGTCACTACGACACATGTGACGGGGTCACAAAAACCCTGACGGCGTCAAACGTCCAGGTCCAGAAAACTTAAAGTTTTTAATTATTTTTGAAAATAAAAATTGCATAACATTTAAAATATGTATTCTTCTGTTATAAACCTGCAAAACCTAATGACTTTAACAATTCTCTCATCCTATCTTTACTGCTTTATCGAGTCAACCCTAAATTCACATTATATATTTGTTTATCGCACATTTTATGCTTGGTGTAGTTGTCTTTGTCTTTGATTACAGGTTATATTTGATGAGAAGAAGCTTGGAAGTTCTTAGGAAGTTTCATTGGATGATTCTTGGAGGACGATCTAACCAGTTTTCGCATGTTTCTTCTCCATTGTTAAGCAAACTAGGGGAGTACTAGTTTCTTTTCCTTATTTTCTTTTCCCTTTATTTGTTTTTAGAACATTGGGGACAATGTTCAACTTAAGTATAGGAGGGAAAATAAGCTTTAGAAACTATTCTTTCATTTGCCATTTGCTTTGTCCTTAAAATGATGGGTAATATATCGAAACATAGCATAAAAAGGTGATTTTTACCTAAATCCAAAAATTTTTATGACCCAGGATACCGACGAAAAAACCAAGTATTGTTCATAGCGACTCATGGATAGGGTATTTATATTTACTAACACAAAAACCTTAAATTTCCACACCCCACAATATGAGGTTCGCCCTTAGAATATTATACCTTTAGGCTTGTTCAGTAGATGAGTGAGAAATCATGTTGTCTATTCCGTCGTTAAAGGAAGTTATGTGTGTTTTGCCGCCTTTTCTGGAACATTGGTATCATTACTTAGGAATATGAGAGTTGTGACCGTAGCATATTAAATTCAAAAACTAATATTTGGGTGATGCATCTCGAGACCTTGCATAGTAAGTATTAGGATTTGCCTCTGATAAAAGGCCATTAGGATTAACCTATGTTGTAAACCCGTAATTGTTATGATGGCCACACCCGACATATAACTATCCACACCCTTAAAAAAACCTAGATTGAAGATATTAAAAGAGAAAATTTGAACGAAAAGCACCATGCACTCACCTTTAGTGCAGGATACCCCTAGTATAACCCTCCGAGCCTATCCTTTTTCATGGTTCTCATAATTTTCTGGTGGATTCTAGATTATTAATGAAGAGCATTGTCACCCTTTAAACCAATCGTTACACCCAAAAAGCCTTAGCCTACCTTGTATGTACTCACTTTTAGTACATTATTGTGATAACCCAAGTTAATTATTTAAGACACAGTTTGCTAAAATCCTTATCCATGTAAATACAGTTTAGGATCGAATATGAGATTCATGGTAGTTAATTTATTTCATGAAAGAAAGGGGAAGGAAAAGTTTAAGTCAATACCCCCATATGTTTGTCAAATGATCTCCATGTTATTTTGATCCACCTCAATACGGGTCATTAGTTAGATTGTAAATATCGAGCATGTAAAAGCTCAAGTGTAGGGGTACGTATTATAAACCCCATGTGATGTATTATGTTATTAAAAAAATGAGAAAATAAAAAGAAAGAGATTGATGTAGAGTTGTGTAGAGTTTGTATATCTTTGTCCGATTCTTGGATTAGCAACCAAACCAAAGTGTATTCATGTAAATAATTAGCTAACCCTTCCACTCCAAATTCACCCAAAGCCACCCAAATGTATCCCATCTGTTTCTGTTTCCTTTATATGTTATCTTACACCTACACCTCACAACCCTTTAAGACCCCTTAGATATAATAATAATACTTGCACCTAGCGGTGGAGGTTTGATCCATTACCAAGCCTATGGTAATTTATATGCTATGACATGTAATGAGTGTTTATTTTCCGTTTCCCCCATAGTATAATACAAACCGAGTGAAGAGAGACATCCCAAAACACCTAAGTGAGTGCTGATGTATACTTCCGTGTTTTTAATTACGAGGTTAGAAGTTTGTGTTGTAAAAAATTTTTAAGAGAAGGTAAAATGACCCCATCATATGTTTATTGTCTAGGTAAACACCCATTTCTTGAGGAACGAAGCAAATCCCAAGTGTGGGGGTATTTGATGAGGTGTTATTTTATACACTTTTTTGGGGTCGTTTAACCCCTAAATCATGTTTATGCCCAATATATGTACTTAATCGTTCCTTTTCAGGTATTTTGCATTTGGAAGAATTACACGTGACTTGGGCTCATTTGGAGAAGAAATGGACAAGACTACGGACCTACACCAACATTGCTCAAGAATTTCTCTACATTGGCTGCAGACGACGTCACCAATATAACGTGATGCAGTCACAACGAATACCAAGACGGCTTCACTGGATTTCACGACGGCGTCAGAGTACACGACCCAACCCAATATCTAGAATATTCTCTTTTTTATATTTTTTCTTTAACAAATCATTCAACTTCTTGTTCTCCTTTTCTAGCACTTGGGTCTTTTTTATAAGGTCAAGATTTTGGTTCTTTAAGCGTTGTTCATTGTCAAGAAGTGTTTTTGTTACGTTTTGTATTGAGAACACGGATGATTTGATCTTTGTGATGAGCTTATTTAGTTCCGGAGATGGAGATTCCGGCGAGTTCTTTGCCGTCTGGTTAGCTTCAGAACCCATGTTTTTGTTTTGCTGAAAATGGTTAAAAATGGAGGAGCAGGGTTTTAGCTAAAAATGGAAACAGAGAAAAACCTTGATCAAGACATGTTTTTTGTAGTATCTTGGTATAGACATGAGAATTGTTATTTATTACTTTTAGGACCACAATTTTATTGAGAATTCTAATAAATTATTTTGTAGTCTCGACTAGGGATGGCAAAAGCACCCGAAACCGATGGGGAAAACCGAAACCCGAACCGGTTGGGTCGGGTTCGGGGGCGGGTTGACGGGTTCGGATGTGGGTACGGGTATTGATAAAAGAATTTAGCCGGGTACGGGTTCGGTGACGGGTTTTGATAATACCCGCCCCGATTACCCGTACCCGTACCCGTATCCGTTTACCCGAATTCGTACCCGCTTTATTGTTATTATAAATAATTAAAGTATATATATTATTACATATAATTTCTTCCATTGTATTTTTTATATAACTATTTCTATTATTTAACACATTTGAATGTTACATAAATTATTCGAAAGCGCTAAATCGTCTAATACGGTATTTGTTTTCTTTAACTTTTAAAAAATTTGAATATATAAGGGTGTTTTGCTTTATTTTTCGATGAATTTTAGTGTGACTTAATCTTGATACCCATCATTTTTCTATAAAAATATTCAATTGGGAATACCCGATACCCGCGGGGAAACCCGAAAAACCGATGGATAATATTAACCGGGTACCCAACGGGTAATGGGGCGGGTACGGATGTGGATATTATAAACGGGTGCGGGTACGGGTACACTAAAACCCGCCCCGAACCCGACCCGTTGCCATCCCTAGTCTCGACTACGCGTGAAAGGGTTGCAATCACGTTGCGTGGTGAGTCATTACACCTTCTTATTGATTAATTATCCTATAAAACATATAATCATAATATGAACGATTAAATAACATTAAAATTTACTTAATACGATATATGAGATCATTATAAACAGAGAATACCGGTATGATGAATATCTTCCAATTAATCCTTCCCCTTAGTAATGGATCGTAATGTTTGTGTGTATGTTTATGATGTAAATAATCATTTATTTATAAGAGAGGTCAGGGATCAACTCTTAATTAGGTAGAAATTATAATATATACAGAGTAATATAATCTTTATTTAGTCAAATCTCCCATCAAAATTTAAGAGCCACATTATGGTAATTAATTAATTATTACCAAAAATAAATCAACCACATTATGTACAAATATATAATACGTAAATAGATTGATTACCAAAAATAAATCAACCACATTATGTACAAATATATTATACGTAAATAGATTAAAGCCATAATATGGAATATGTCAACATTCTCCCACTTGACCTTATTTCTAGAGTAAACTGCAAAAATCATCCCTGTGGTTTATATTTTTTGGCACTAATTATCCCTAACCGATACTATTGGCAATAATCATCTCTGAGCGCTGAAACGTTCGGCAAAAATCATCCCTCACCATGAATTATGAAGGGTAATTATGTCATTTAAAACACACAGGGATGATTTTTGCCAAAATATGTTTAAACTAAGGGATGATTTTTGCAGTTTTACCAAAAAAAAAAACTAATATTCACAATTATAATTATTTTTTACCTTTTTTAATTAAATCATCACTTCATTATAATAATAGAATTTACAAAAAATTAGAGGGGAGCGGAGATACTATCTGGATCTTCACTCCTTTGCGTCAAAGGCAATATTATTATTATATTTATTTAATTCTATTATATTTATTTGTAATTTACTTATTATTATTATTATTTTATTTATTAGAAATTTAAGGGATTTATAAAAAAATATTGGGAAGCCGAGATATTATCTAGGCCCCTACACCTTGATGTGTGTGTTTATCTGACTGGGGCTTCCGCATTTGACACAAACCAGGATGACTGATTTTGTTCCGCCTTCACACGTTTACGTTGTGCCGCATCAATTAGCCATCATGGTTTGTGTCAAAGGCGAAAGTCTCAGTTAGATAAACACACACATCCAGGAGTGGAGGCATAGATAATATCTCGGCTTCCCAATATTTTTTTATAAATCCCTTAAATTTCTAATAAAGTGATTTATAATAAATAAATAAAAAAATAATAAGTAAATTACAAATAAATATAATAGAATTAAATAAATATAATAATAATATCGTCTTTGACGCAAAAGAGTGAAGACCAAGATAGTATCTATGCTCCCCTCTAATTTGTTGTAAATTCTATTATTATAATGAAGTGGTGATTTAATTAAAAAAGTAAAAAATAATTATAATTGTGAATATTAGTTTTTTTGGTAAAACTGCAAAAATCATCCCTTAGTTTAAACATATTTTGGCAAAAATCATCCCTGTGTGTTTTAAATGACATAATTACCCTTCATAATTCATGGTGAGGGATGATTTTTGCCGAACGTTTCAGCGCTCAGAGATGATTATTGCCAATAGTATCGGTTAGGGATGATTAGTGCCAAAAAGTATAAACCACAGGGATGATTTTTGCAGTTTACTCTAGAAATAAGGTCAAGTGGGAGAATGTTGACATATTCCATATTATGGCTTTAATCTATTTACGTATAATATATTTGTACATAATGTGGTTGATTTATTTTTGGTAATCAATCTATTTACGTATTATATATTTGTACATAATGTGGTTGATTTATTTTTGGTAATAATTAATTGATTACCATAATGTGGCTCTTAAATTTTGATGGGAGATTTGACTAAATAAAGATTATATTACTCCGTATATAATAATAATAATAATAATAATAATAATAATAATAATTAGCTTTGCTATTGCTAGAGGAGTGGGGGCTCAGATAGTATCTCGGCTTTCCACTAAATTTTTGTAAATATCTTGAATTTTTTAATAAAGTGATTTATAATAAATAATAATAATAATAATAATAATTATTATAAATACCCCTTGATGTGTGTGTGGATCTCACTGGATCTTCACCTTTGACGCAAATCGGGATGGTTGATTTTGTCCCCGATCGGGCTGTAATTGATGTTGTACAACGTAAATGCGATAAATATATGGATAAGTGTGCTGCTATTGGATATGGGTTTCTCCAATTTTCTTTCTCTTCCTTGGGTGAATTAGAGGCAGACGCGGTTACCTTGCTGAAGCGAATCCGGAAGTTCTCCATGACTCAGGACATTAGGGCACGAGCGGCTGCTCATATTTTTAATAGGATTAGTTTCACTGTTATTAAAGAAGTGGGGGCCAGATAGTATCTCGACTTCCCTTTAATTTTTTGTAAATCCTATGAATTTCTAATAAAGTGATGTTATAATAAATAATACGTAGTAGTAATAGTAATAGTAATAATAATAATAATTTTGAACGAATCCTCTCTCTTAGGCTGGAGGGTGTCCAACGAGAATAAGACTCGGGAAGAGTGCCAAGTCAGCAAGAATTTAATAAACAACACTCCTCACATTTCGGGAAAACACATTTTTTTCATTTCACGGGAGTCAATTCCCGAAGCTTGAAGAGTGCAAAAAGTAAATTTTGAGGAGAGAGAATGAATGGTATTGGTTGTTGTGCGTGAGTTGTAAGAGAGAATATATTATTTAATATATTGTGAGTGGGTATTTGTGTTTTGAGGGTATTTTTAAATGATAAAAAATTGAAAAAAAATTAATGAAAGAGAGAGAAGGTGCTGCAATAGTTGAGGAAAAGTTGAAAGAAAATATTTTAGAGAGAGAAAAAGCTGATGTGGAGCTGACGTAGCGAAGGAAAATCTTCCACCACACCCTCTAACCTTATACGGGCAATTATGGCGAATACGGTATGGCTTCATCCGTTTTCTTCATGTTCTTATTTTATCACGCCTCTTCCTTGATTCAACACTCCAATGGATCATGGTTGTTATGTGATCTGAGGTAAGTTTAGGGTTTCGTTTCAAGACCCGATCGATTCGGTTTGGTTGTTGCTGTGAATGTTTTGCTTCTTCAAAACAGTTTCTGGGTTTCTTTTTCTTCAGATCTAAACTGAGTTTAACATGGCGTTTTTGTTACATTAAAGTTGGTTTGTTAGAGCATGTTGGTTGATCAGGTTTAGGTTTCTTCTCGAAAACCCTACTCTTTTAGCTGTTTTATGGTCTGGTTGTTCGTATCAGTAACTATTTATGGTTATTAGTGTTTGTTACGTGGTGGTCCTATGGGTATCTACTGGTTCGGCTATTGCTCGGTTATGTGCTTACTTGTTTCCATTCTTGAAAACCATACTTTGCTCGACTTTTTCGAACTAGTTCGGTTGGTTCTATGTTGGTTTTGGGGCTACTGCTATTTCCAATTGATCTCGTGGTGGTTTTGTGGTTCGCGGTTGGTATTTTGAGCTAGTTTGATTGGTTTCGTGGTGGTTTTGGGCTGCTACTTTTACGAACGTTTTTGGTTGGTTATTATGCTCTAGTTTTGTAGGGGTTCTGTTATGATTTTATAGTGCATGGTTTGCTGATATATCAATTCCTATGGAATTAGTTATTATTAGATATCATGCCTTTTAAAGTTGAAAAGCTCCCTATCAGATACTTGAGTGTACCTCTTACTTCAAAGAGAATTAGAATCAAGGAATGTAAAAGCCTAATTGACAAAGTGGAAAGCAGAGTTCTAAACTGGAAAAATAAATGTTTATCATATGCAAGCAGATTGATGTTGGTGGCTTCTGTGTTAGAATCAATACATGTTTACTGGGCTTCTGTTTTTCTATTACCAGGTGGAGTGATAAAAGATATTAATAAGATATTGAAGAATTTTTTATGGAACCAGAATGATGGAACTAAAGGCAGACCCAAAGTAGCTTGGAAAAATGTGTGTAGATTCAAGCAGAAAGGTGGATTGGGGGTGAAGGATCTGGGTGTTTGGAATAGAGCTATGATTGTTAAGCATATGTGGCATATAGTAACTGATAAAGAATCATTGTGGGTTAAATGGATCAATACTGAGAAATTAAAAGGAAGAAGTTTTTAGGAAATTGAGGAGGATAAGAATGACAGTTAGGGTTGAAGAAATATTCTTAAACAAAGAGATGATGTTAGAAGGTTTATTGTTTCAAAACTGGAGGTTGGAAGCAAAACCTCTTTGTGGTTTGACAACTGGAGCAATATTGGACCTTTGGACCAGTTTATTAGTCATAGATCTATGTATGATTCAAGGATTAGAGCTAATATGACTGTGAAAGACTGGATGGAGCAGAGTAATAAGAATTGGCCAGAAGGGTAGACTATTGATTTTCTTATTTTGCTGGATTTGCAAGCAGTCACTTTAGATGTGCAGGCAAGGGATGCAATCATGTGGAGGAAAAGAGATGGAAGCCTATGCAAAATCTCGGTTAATCAAAGAGATCTCATAAATGATGCAGATGATGTTTAATGGTGTAAAGTAATTTGGTTCTCACAAAATATTCCAAAACATGCTTTTATAGTATGGTTGGCTATCCAAAAGAAGTTATCCACTCAAGACAAGATCAAGCAATGGGGGTCTTTTGATGTTATGTGTTGTGTTCTGTGCAAAAAAAATCAGATTCACATTCTCACTTGTTTTTAATGTGAATATTCAAAAGCATTTTGGGGCAAAATGTTAAAGAAGATGGGAGTGTATTGGAATACATATAGTTGGAATGATACTGTGACTGGACTTGCTAGAAAGTTTAATGGGAATTCAATTAATGGCATATTAAGAAGAGTATGTTTTGCTGCCAGTGTATATTCAATATGGTAAGAGAGAAATAATAGGATTTCAAAGATGAAAAAAGGAGTAATGAAGAGCTCTTTAAGGTCCTTAATGAAATAGTGAGAATGAGATTGTTGAGTTTGAAAGTTAAAGATACTAGGTCAATCAGAAAAGCTCAAAAGATGTGGAATGTGAAAATGAATATTGTGTAGAATGCAGATGGCTAGTACATTGATCCTAAAAAGTCTTGTGAGTCTTATTGAGGGCACTGATGCTGTGAGGTTGGGCTGCAGTTCTTGTCTGTCAATTGACTCCCATAGAATTAATAAGGGTCAAAAGGTAGTTTCCTGTATTGTGTGTGATGTTTGGTGATTGGTAGGCCTTGGAGAGGCTACATGGTGGAATGCCAGCTTAATGATGTCTTTTCTTTGTTGGTTCTTATCCTTGATTGTGAGGATGCATCTGCAATTTTGGTTAAGGGCAGTAGGGGAAGGGAAATGTAGTTAAGTGGGAAGTATCCTTTGGTGTCTATTACACTTGTTGTGATGCCAGCTTACTGGAAATGTAGCACAGTGTAACAAGGCTCGATGAAACTAGAATTTTTCCTTTTATAGTGACGCATGCCTATAAGAGCCTCTATGCTTAGAGAAGGGGTTTCTCTACTGCATAGGTAGGGTGTTTGTAGGTGGGAAATGTAGCTAAGTGAAGGTTTTCTCTAGGGATGCCTAGTGCTTGAATTATTAAGCCTGGAAGAATGGTGAACAAAGACTTAAATTCTTAGTTTGTTTGGTTTTGTGATGTCTGATAGTATTGTCAGACTTTAGATATAGTGTATCCGAGATAGTCTGTTTGTTAGTATTGTTGAATAGAGTATCGGGGTCTGTCCAATTCTCTACTACTATTTGTTGTAAAACTCTTGTTTGGTAATAATATATGTTCACCATTTTACCAAAAAAAGCTTACTCATAACAAATCCCAATAATCCTTGGTCTAGATTAAAGTTTCACTAAGCATAGACAATTAGTGGAATACAAATGACTTTCAAAAGAAGTTGGTCTACAAGCTTAATCCAATCATTCATAGACATATTAGTTGATAAACACAAGTTTGAACAAAGAAAACATCAAAACATTCATTTCATCAAAAACCTCCCCAAATGGGTTTTGCATAATCACACCAAGTTTGCATTATCCAACCACAAGCCACATATAATCTAAGCAAACACTAAGAGACTACTCACTCATAATGAGTGATTCAAACAATCAAGTAAAGAAAAAGCAACAAGACATAATCATAAATCAAAAGTCAAGAATTAACCGTTGGATTACAATGATGTTTGTGGGAATTAAATGGTGTTATTCTCCTCTCCGAGTACTTCAAAAGGCCCCAAAAATCTCCAATGGTAGTCCTTGAGTCGTCACTTGGTTGTGGGTGGAAGAGAATGAATAAGAACCCTAATTTGTGTAGGTATTTATAACCCTTGCAGAAGGCATACGGCTTTATGCTTTGAGCGTATGACTGTATGCTATTATCTCAACATATAGAGTTCTTAGTATATGGCTTTACGTCCAACTGCATACGGCTTTATGGTCATCTCAGACTTGTTGTCTTTACTTGAAGAAGGCGTACACCTTTATGCCATTGACTGTATGGCCGTATGGTCTTCAACAAAAAATCAAATCTTGAAATCTTCGACGCCATTCATTTCTAATCTTCTTATCCGCATCAAATCATCATACTAACCTTACAAAACTACTTTATAACATAATTATGCACATATCCATCAAACAAGAACTAATATGGACCTAAATTATGATTATTGCCTCGCAAAATATGGGACGATTATACAATATCAATTCCTCCATGGGTAAAAGGTTTTAAGGATACAAAGAGGCAAGACAAACAACCTAACCCAGCAAGAAATGTCATCTGGCATGCAGATCACCTTATCAAGAGCCCCTTTCAACACCCGAGAGAACCCCAAACGACACTTGGGAGGGATGGATTTAACAGTACGTAACCCCTTATAAAGTAAACTATCAAGAAAAGGCAAAGTGAAACCAACATTGTCATCTAGCACCAAATCCTCAACCTGGTCAAGTTGAACAGAAGAAGGAACTTGTGGTTTGGTGATGTCATAAAGCACAAACCTATCAATACCATCACCACTATCAGGTGGCGGTACAAAATCAGAACCCGTTCCATGCCGACACTTAAAACGAAGAGTATGCGTCTTGAAACAAACCCCTCATAACCAGAGACCTATGCGCTTAAACGTAACTTCAGCCGCCTAAAAAACAACAAGATTAGTAGCCAAAAAATGTTTTGTAATAGGTTGTGCGTCACCCTTAAAATGACAATCACGTAGGTGAGTAATCAACGAGGTTTTTGTAAGCCCGTTTCCACTACTATTGTGACAACCATTGAGACCCACAAAAGGGCAATAAAACCGCACAATTGACATTACAAAACCACGTACAAAACCACCACACTATAAAATTGACATCAAATAACGTCATTTTTATAACATCATTTATCCCATGTAAATAACCTATTTTGTATAATTATTGCAAGAATTGGTACTTAATCTTTTATATTTGAGAATTGCAGTAATTATGGAGTACTTGGTGAAGATTAGCTAAAAGGCTCGCATTCTGGAGCTTAAACGAAGAAATATGAAGATTACTGTTCTGACATCTAATACGTCGTATCCATTAGGGAAGATACGACATATATGTGCATGCACTTCACAAGAAACCACGAAGAAACAAAGTCCAATACGCCGTATCCAGGAGACATCTATATGCCGTATTCACAATATAGTAATAAAATATTTTGGAAGATATCGAACGTGGTCCCTACTCCAAGAAACCCTCGATACGCCGTATTGACCTCAACCGATACGCTGTATCGACCAAATTCCAGACACTATAAATAGAAGACCTAAAAATGAGTTTTAGGTATGCTTGATCATATTTTTGATACCTTAACCACAAAAGTCGATTTTTAGAAGACAAGAAGAGCATAAGAGGTCAAGCAAAGCTACTAATTCCATAGGAAACACCTTGCAATCTTCTATACTCTAGTAATCGTTTGATTTTTGGTATCGTTCGTTTAACTCGGTTACTTTACCTTGGTTGAATTAATACTCTTGTATTAATTATGATGATTAAGGGCTAATACCCTTGGGTATTAGCCATGATTATGAAGATTTGAATGTTTAGTTTGTTTATATCGAATGTTTAATTTATCATTGATTGCTTGTTTATGTTTATCAATTTATACTTGTTTACGTGCTTTTGTATGCGACCTATCATTCAACTGGATCTAGTGATACCGACCAAGTTAGCTAGATGTCATGATGAATCTCCGTATAGTGATTTATATATCTAGATCAATGGGATCTGTTGATAGAAATAATGCCTAAAAACATTATTAATATTTTTCACATCTTTACGTTTTGATAATCACAAAATATAAAAACATTCAATGTAAAATTAAACGTAAACAAGTAATTAGTAGTAAATTTTTATTTCAAAAATTTTATCACTTAAAGGCATGAATAAATAAATGCTTAATGCATTTTATGATCAATGAAATTTTTTATTCAACCTCACATTGTAAACATTTTTATAAACATTACAAAATATTTTTTACAATTAAAAGAAATGTTTTATTCAAAATAAACATTTTGAATTTCAAATTTTTGACGAAAATTCCCCTACACAAAAGACA
>BQNB010076349.1:6405-17746 GCA_026074375.1 Tanacetum coccineum
GCAAAATCTCTCAAAGAGATGAGATGCCACAGAATGCAATACAAGTTTGTGAGATCTTTGATTTGTGGGGGATTGATTTCATGGGTCCATTTCCATCAAGTAGGGGAAATAAGTACATCTTAGTTGCGGTGGATTATTTGTCTAAATGGGTGGAAGCTAAGGCTTTACCTACTAATGATGCTCGAGTTGTTTGTAAGTTCTTGAAAAGTCTTTTTGCTAGATTTGGAACCCCTCGTGCTATAATAAGTGATAGAGGCACACATTTTTGTAATGACCAATTTGCAAAGGTCATGGCAAAGTATGGTGTGACCCATCGTCTTTCGACTCCTTACCACCCTCAAACGAGTGGTCAAGTTGAGGTTTCAAATAGGGGAATTAAAAGGATTTTAGAAAGAACCATAGGTGAGAATAGAGCTTCTTGGAGTGATAAGCTTGACGATGCTCTATGGGCTTTCCGAACCGCCTACAAAACACCTATCGGATGTACTCCTTATAGGTTGGTTTACGGAAAAGCTTGCCATCTCCCTATTGAGTTGGAACATAAAGCTTTTTGGGCCCTTAAGCAAACTAATTTAGACCTTAATCTTGCGGGTAAAAATAGAAAGTCACAAATTAATGAGCTTAATGAATTAAGGGATGAAGCTTATGAGAATTCTTTGCTTTATAAGGAGAAAACAAAAAGGTTACATGATTCAAAGATTAAAAACCGAGTTTTTAATGTTGGGGATCAAGTGCTTCTTTTTAACTCAAGGCTAAAGATTTTCTCGGGGAAGCTTAAATCTCGATGGTCAGGACCATTTATGATTGCTAATGTTTACCCTTATGGAACATTTGAACTTTCTCAAAAGGATGGTCCAAATTTTAAAGTCAATGGTCATAGGGTGAAACACTATTTTGGAGAAGATGTTCCTAATGTGATTATCCCAGATGTTAAGACCGACCCACCATGATAACCTAGTTTGGGGAAATGAGTCAAGCTAGGGGACTCTTTAATAAACAAGCGCTTCGTGGGAGGCACCCCATGCTTATCCTTTTTATCTTCTTTCTATTTTCTCTTTGCTTCCCCAAGGACAACTTAATTCGGGGTCGAGTATAGCTTGTACTCGGTGAACAAAAACTAAGCCGTTTTCGTTTAGTAGTTGTTTTTGAGCTAACAATGTAAAAATGATGAGAGGAGACTTGTTCTTTTCCATTTCTTGTGGTTTGTGATTTTTTTTGTCTAGGTTTCCGGGTTTTGGATGACTCTTCTATCATGGTTCATATTGTGGAAGGACAACCGAATTCCCGCAATTTCCATCAATTGGTCTCCAAGCTCTCCTTCATAATTTTGGAAACCTCATATCCTTCCGTATCGAACTAACATTATATCTTTTGGCATATTTTAAAAATTGTTTTCAAAGATTAATGCTTTTTGATTACCCTTGCCCTTATTTTCAAAACATTGAGGACAATGTTTCATCTTAGTTTGGGGGGGTATATCTTCGATATGTTTCACATGCCACGCAACCTTGTCTTTACCTTCCGAAATGAACCTTTTGATTATGAAGTGAAAAAGTGATGAAATTTTTAAATTTTTGCATGAAAAAGATGTTTGCTTTTTGATAAAAACACCACTTTTTGGTCTTCCGATGGTGAGAATAAGAATTAATTTTGACTCGACGGGCAAAAACCCTAGCTAGTTCTTTTACTTGAAGCTTTCACAAATCCTATTGCTTTGGATTTTAGATATGTGAAGAACAAGAAGTGATCCGTTAAATATAAGTTTGTATGCTAAGCAAGGATTCGTCTTAAAAATCATATGAGTAACTTGTGTTCCTTTTCTCCCATAAGCTTCTAAAACACCTAATCATACTTGCTCGGTTTAATTTAACTAAGTCAATCAATGTTCTAGAAAAAGCCTTACTTTATTTGTAAGTAAGAATGTTGGTTCAACTTAATTACTTGGTTTTCTAAAAGTGAAATCTTTTCCATTTCGCAAAATATATGAATAAATGCCAATGAAGCATTATAATAAATGCAAATATGCATCTTAATAAATAGCAAAGTGCTATGCAAAAAAGCCTAAAGGCTAAGGGTTAATTTATTGTGTCGAAAGACATCGTCTAGGAAAGTTGTTGATGGCTACCAAACCCCCGGTGCCTACGGAGGTGCGGTTTCGCAACTAAGAACATTCTTCCTAGATTTAATTTATTGTGTGAGTTGTGAATAATAAGAGATAAAAATGGTTTGGGTTTCCTTTTCTAAACCAAGTCCATTCTTTGGGACCCTTAATCTTTGAGCTTTGAGTGTAATTGTGAATTTAGATACAACTATAGTCCAAAATTGATCTATGGTTCTATTAAACCGGGTTTCATCATAATCGCTATATCCATGTTAGGAGTTCTAAGGTGCACAAGTTATAATTTAAGGCTTACACATCTTAAATTATATTGACAAGTGTCTGTTTAATTGCTTAGTGAAAGGACTAGTAAAAAATCGAGGATGATGAATTAATCTATCTTGTGCTCTATTAATAAGGAGTATCTTATTCAGTGATCCTAAAAGTTGCAAGAAAGTGCAATGAAGGCCATTAATGTGTTTATAAGTGTGGAATATGAAAAGTGCTATGAATGTTTTTCAAAAGGTCATTTTTTGGATTTAAGGTTTAAAGACGGGGCACTTTGTGAAATAGTAGTCTTAAATTTTGGCCAAGATTAAAGAGTTTTTGATTCTATGGTTATCAAATGTGTACAATTGATAAAATTGCTGTTGAGGACACAGTAATCCTTTAGTTTGGGGGAATTTTGATAGATGTTTAATTATACATGTTTAAAACCCGTAAAAACTTGCAAAAATGACCAAAAATGCCAAAAGATATGTGTGTTTGTGTGTTTAATGCATGTGTGCAGGAATTAAAGACAAATGAGACAAAAGTGAGCAAAAACGACCAAAACCGACAAGAAACGGAAAAGGCAAGTGATCAAGTGAAGACATGAAGAAAGATATCAAAGCCGGATCAGCCCGACACAAAGGAAAAGTCAAATTAAGTCAAAGGAGGTCAAAATCATGAAAAGTCAAGTCAAAGTTTGAAGTGAAATGACCATTCTATCCTTTGAAGTGGATGCAAAATTACCAAAAAGCCCATTTCCTGTTTTTAAAAACTACAAGGGCCAGAAATGCCAATTCTCAAACTCGTTTCTATATTACATTTTGGAAGAAGAAACACGAGGGCTTGTTATGACATAGTCCCATTCTTTCAAACTTTACCCGCCCCTTTAACTGTTTAAAACAGTTTTTCCCGCTAAACAAACCCAAGCACTCCAGATCCCTTTCCAGTTCATCTCCACTCCTCCCCACCAATCAAAGTCCTTCGCCACGTCAATTAAGTGAGGTGGCAGCTTCTCATTGGCTCAGACACGTGGCAAGAAACATCCAACGGCTACAATTTCTTCAAATTGGATCAAACGGCTAGGAATGCTTGAAGTTCTCATCCTCTCCTCACCTCTACCTATAAATAGGAGCTTGTTATTCAGTTTTCCGGAGTTAGTTAGTTCATTTTCTTTTGTAAATTTCCCTTTTCAGTTTTACTTGTACTGTTCACCTTTTCAAATTGAGCTTTTAAACTTTCAAGTCATTTGTACCTTCTGTTTCTTATCTTGTACTATTCTTCCTAAAGCAATAAAACTAGTTGAGGTCATTTTGTACACTTGGCAAGCAGTGATTGGCTCAGACACGTGGCAAATAACATCCAACGGCTATAATCTCTTCAAATTGGATCCAACGGCTAAGAAAAGAATCAAGCTTCATCTTCTTCTCTTCTTCTTCAAGTCCCTATATATAGACAAGTTAGGACAACTGTTTGGGAGTTCCAAGTTTTAGTTTTATAGTTAGTTAATTTTCAAATTTTTAGTTTTAAGTTTTACTATTCACGTTTTGTAAACAATTTCGTTTCATTCAAAGTTAAAAGCATTTCAATACTTGTACTTTACCTACTTTCACTTGTACTTTCAGTTTATAAGGAATAAAAATCAATAGTGTTCTTAATACTTCTTAAATTTCATGTAATAAGCTGAATTTACACAATAAGCTCTTAATAAGCTCATTGAAGCTTATACAAAGTGACAAGTATTTTTAAGTCAAAGTTAGTCTAAAAGTCAATCAAGGTACTTAATTTGTTCATTCAAATCAAGTATGATGATTACTTGAGTTGGTTAATTAGAAATTGGAAGCTTTTGGAAGAATAAGCTCAAAGAAGCTTATTGAGCTAAGTACTTTTGGTCTAGAGGCTAGGAGCCATTAGGACATTGAGTTTTAAGGTCATTCACTCAGAAAGAGTGGCCTAGTGTCTGAGATTACATAAATTTCAGGTTTCACCTTCTATATTTCATTTTAGCATTTGAAGCTTAATCTAGATGCTTATTGTGAATTCAGAAATGCTTATTCCTTATTGAAGTTTGTTTAGTTGATCATTAGTTTTATCTGTTTGTAATTTTCCATTACTAATTCTAGTTAAATAATCCTTTTAGTTGATACTGTTCTTACTAGTGTTAAATACCTAGCTGAGTAACTAGTGTATTTTAGAACATAAGCTTTAGATTTTAGTGTTTAGATAGCTTAATTAGTTGAGTTTAAGACTGAGTAGATAAAAGGTTTTATAGCATTTAAGTTTTTAAAATAGATTTTAAGTAAAATTTAGTTGGGACAGTTTATGTTAAGTAGTGTTTGGGATAAGGTGTTTTTGACTTTAAAAGTCAACAGAATTCTGTCAAAGCACTTTACATAGTTTAGATTTTCAGAGTTATCAAGTTTTAAAAAGGATTTGGAAGTTAGATTGTATAATTTCAAGATTTAGAGCTCAAAATAGTTTACTAGCACCAGGACACTTTTAAGTGTCAAGTAATTTTGTAGTTAAGTCACTCACAGCATTTTAGAGTTCAATTTTGGTTAATGTAGGCTTAGAAACATATAGATAGTTAGTTTATGAGTTCTCAACTTAGAATTTTGGCCTGCACTTAAGGATTAGTCAAATACATCAGTATGAGCAGTAGTAACTTAGTTACTACTGTTGAGTCTTATCATTTTCTAGCTACTTTTTAACACTTGAAAGTTAGGTGATAAGAACTTAGTTTTAAGCATTTTAGTAGAACTCCATTAGCTCTACATAATTCATCTTTTAAGTTTCATTTTTAAGCTTTAGTCTAGTTTTAATGTTCTTGCAAAAGTGGTATAGCAGCAGCTGAGATTTCTTGCTTATTTCTTTTGGATTCCTAATTTCTAGTTGTTATTTCCAAATTCCTTTTATCTAGGTTTATTCTATATTCATAGTATAGCTTATTTTCAAAATTTTAGTTTCTAGGATTTAGAGTTGAGCTAGTTAGCTTATTAGAAATTGCTTAATATCAGTCATTAAGCTGAACCTTAGTTTTTTTTAAGATCAAATTTCTTGTTAATCTAGTTTTCATTTAGCTTATTACTTTTTAGAAATCCCTAGTACACATCACAAGTTTCATGTAGTTTCTTTTGGATCTTATTTTCATTAAGAATTAAGCTAGAAATAAGCCAAAGTTTAGAAAAGTTGGAATTTCAAAGGAAAACCATAGTTTCTGTTGCTCAGATTTAAAAGCTAAATTTCTAGCTTATTCAGTAGTTAAAAGTTCAAAGTGCTTTTGTTAAAGTTGTAGTATTAAAGCTCAGGAGCAACTTTGCTGTTTTGAGTTTTTGCTTATTTTCATTTTTGTAATAAGCTGAAAATAGGTGTAATCGTAGGGTTTATTTGGTATTTTCTAAATAGTTAAAGGTGTTCTGTTTTAACTATAGTGTAAATTTTTGTTACTTACCCCGCCTACCCTTTATTTTCATTTGTTGCACTTTCTACCCTGTTCTTTTAGGTTAATAAAATAGTATTAATATTTTTAATATTAGTTTTAATAAAATTAGGGTTTATGTGTTAATAAGCAAAATTAGGGTTCAATTGATTAGTAAAAATTGGGCATTTTCATACCATTAGTTTTCTGCACAATTTTAGTAGTTAAAAATCATTTTTCTTTATTTTTCCAATAAAATTTGTATTTTCTAGAAATTAAAATAGGTTTTTGGTAATTTCTTTTTCTTAAGAAATTCATAGAAAATAGAAAAATAGTAGGAAAAATCTGATTTTTTTTTGTAATAATTTTCTTTTTCACTCTAGTATTTTTGAAAAATAAAAATAGATTTTTAGTGTTAAATTTTAGAAAAAGTGTATTTTTAGTTAATTCAATTTTCTTTAGAAATTCATAGAAAAATTCAAAAATAGCTAAAAAATTCTAATTCTTTTTCCTAAAATTTTCTTTTTAAATTTGTGATTTTTAGGTATAAAATTTGTTAAAAGAGGTGCTTTAGATGTTAAATTCTAGTTTTAGCTCACGTTTTTAATTCACGTTTGTTAAATTTTCATATTAGTTCAGCCCCCCTGGGGGGGGGGACACCCACCCCGCCCCCCCATTTTTAATTCTTTAATCATATTTATAGTATAATTGACTAAAATATTCGTATGTAATTCAAAATTCAAAATCCTTTATCCATTCTTGACTCGAATCCGAATTATTCCCGAATTTCAATTCACGACTTCGTTGGGATACGAACCCGAGAAGAAAATACATCCGGTTAAAAATATACTATATGTGTTTACCTAAGTTAATTTTATCCTTTTAAATTCTCTTGTTTGAGAATAAATTGGAAGAATTGTCACGATTAATACTATACATATATAAATTTACTAGTGCTTACACACGTAACAACAAGCATAAATGTAGCGACCTAGATTATGTCTGTGCACTTGAGTGACTTCACAAATATAAACCCTATCTGAGTGACTCGTGTGAATTCAAAAACAAACACTTTCCCTATGTGAGGTGCTCTGTTATATGTTTATGCCTAAAAAGTTATAAAACTAGTAAACACTTGTTAATGCTGAAATGATCTTTTCTCCACGTCACGATAAATGATCTTGTTTTCTCGCTTTAATTGTTTGAGGGCAAGCAATAGCTAAGTGTGGAGGATTTATAACCCTAAATTAATACATGTTTTCGCAGCGTTATTTGCATTTATTTTATCATTTCTCATAACTTTTGATACTTAATCAATATTTTGCTATAATATTTTCTAGGTTATGTGTCGTGGAAGAAAACGGAAGAAACACCAGAATTGAAGCTTAAACGGATGAAATACTCATGTTAAAGATCTCCCAGACAACAGTTCACTGTTTTGGCCATAACACGTCAAACAACTCTTTTTAGTTGATTCAACGGCACGAAAGAGAATTCAATTATCTACAATATGGACAAACGTTCAAGAGCTTAAATTCCCCAAAAACCGATGGTTTTACAAAGAAGAACAACACACTTTATGAAGATACAATTAATTTACAAATCTGGACCTTAATCCATCCACATACATCCCCAACTTATCTCTAGCCTATAAATACCTTCCATGTGATGCTTTGGACGAAATATCTCTTATCATATCATCACACATACAATTTACAAAGAAAGATCCAATAAACCAAAGAAAGTACGCCGCATTATTAGTGCGTCACACTTTCCATCATCACCAAGTACGCCACACAATATTTCTTGTACGTGGCACTTTCGTTCAAACTTCCCAAAGAAATGGTTACGTCCTATAACACCCCCGTTTTTGACATATAGCTGCGGAAGCTAATATGGGTATTGACCTCATATGATCAACAGACATAATCATAGAAAACGACTCATAAAGAGACGTTTTCAAAAATTTTGTTATCATTTATTTATTCATAAGAGTTTTTACAAAAAGAGGTCCCAAAATCTAGAAACATAAAGTTTGACTGATATCAATTTAGCCATCTTCAAGTCCGTGCCACTCCATGCCATAAGTTGCTCAATTACCTGAGATAAACATGCTAAAAGGGTCAACACAAAGGTTGAGTGAAATTCATAGGTTTTCGGTTATAATAGTTGAATACAAGTTCAATAGTGGGTTACATTGTTATACACCCATAAGTGTAATAATTGCATATACAATTATCATGGAAAAACAATATTATTGGTTGAATACAAGTTATCATAATGGTAATAATTGCAACGAATAAAATTATCATGGGAAAAACATTATTATTGCCCTAAGCTCATGATATCAATACGTTAACATGGAAATCACCATAGTGACATTGGTTGAGGAACAAATGTCCCTGTGGAAAGGTAACTTGCCAAGGTTACTTATTGAGTCAAATATAGTGCTATTGGTACCAAAAGTATAGGCACACCAACGGGAGTCGTCACACCCTGATAGATCTATCTATAATATTCGCGTTCACTCGTAATGCAAGTAATTAATGATTCATGATATGGAAATAGTGGCTCTGGAAGGTACTTAGGCAATAATATATCTGGATAGCATATAGTTGCAAAAACACTTGCATTCATGGTTTATAGCATGTATCCCCCTCGCGGGTTTATAAAACATTCAAAAGATTGAAAGGCGAGGCTATGAACTCACCTTAACAGTACATGGAAATCTGATTGATGGCAAAAGTATATCAGGTGAAATGCGTCCGTATGGTAGTACGATGTTATCTACCCGGGCGGGGAAGTTTAGTATATCAAGTGAAAGAAAACAACTTCGTCACGCAACCTACGGTAATATGTCAAGTCTTAGTGTGAGGGTTCATGTTTCAAAACTTTACAAAGTTTAACATACGTATTTGATTCATTAATTTATGGAAATATTATATCATTGTTCGGGCTATCATAATCCAGAGGCCACATAGTATCGTTTGAGGAGTCAGGGCACTTTAAATCGTAAACCCAACAAACTCGTCAAAACAAATACCCAAATGGAACCCCCTAACATGAAATACCCTAGTATCGTGATACGATAAGATTTTAAGTTTCTTCAAAAACTAGTCAATGATAAGTTACGTTAATTATATAACGTAATTGTTTTATAATGCGTCGATCGTTGATTAATAACGATAAATGTGTCGGGTTTTAATGAAATCAAAATTATAATATTAATATATATTTTTATAATTTATATAAAAATATTATATTTTATATTTTTAAGAATACAAAAATGGCAATATATACCTTTGGTTTATAAACTTTTACAAGTTTAGTCCTTTATATTTAAAGTATATATAATTTAAACCTTTAACTTTAAAACATGGCAAAACAGCCCCTTATAGTTATAACTTTGAAATAATAACATTTTCAGCCCCTCTAGTTATAAATTTCAGAAAGTTACGATATATACCCCTAGCATGGAATACATTTGCAAAACAAGTTCAAAATCCATAATTTTGATATTTTTGAAACCCAAAAGAGTTTTGCAGGTTATGGCTTATTAGAATAAGCTAAAATAAGATGTTCTAATGTAACAAAAGTTTAGAAAAAGGATTTGTTAGCTAGAAAATCAAAACGGGTCATTTTTAGGGTTTTAATAAAAAACGCATGGGTTTGTGGATCAATGGATCAAACAAGAGTTTATATAGGATCTAATAGACCTTATGATAGTTCTAATACATATTATGAGCTTATTGAACAAGATTTTGAGCTTACTTGAGCTAAAACGGGTCGAATGAGGGTTTTTAGGTTCGTACGCCTAATAACGACTTCAAGGCTTAATTCTTCTTGATTTCTTGGCTTCGACTTAGCTTGTACTTCCTTCTACTTCTGCTAGGGCTTGGCTTGGACTTAGTTAGATTATTATTTGAAGTTGTATGAAGTTTTGATGGTGATTTTGAAAGAGTGTGATGTATGCGTGTATATATAGGATGAAAATGACTTGGAGGCCAAGTTAAGCTAGAGAGGTGGCAAGGTATGGTGAGGGCACGGGCTGCAAGGAGTGACAAGGATGGTTTAATTGGTGTGCAAGGAGAAGAGGTGGCATTTTCTTTGTGCCCAAGGTGATGACGAGGCTAGGGGTGACAAGGATGTGTTAAGTAGCTTACAAGGAGGTGATGGAGGTGCTTGTAAGGTGCTGGAGTGATGGTGATGTGGTGGTGAGGTCATGGTGATAAAGGTGATGGTGAGTCATGGATGAGCTTGAGGTGTTTATTTAGTTTATACATGGCTGTTTTTGGACAACCAACATCAGTCCTGGTAATTTGGTTGCCATTTACAAACAGTAACTCCGATGAAGCTCAAACCAGTAAGCATGGTTAGATATTTGAGTCCTCTATAACTTTTAGTTTTACATATTTAGGGTTTACTATACAAAAATTTATAGATAACAGCCATTTACTACAGGTGTGCAAAATCTGCGTACTTTTACCATTTCGGCTATAACTAATTCATCCAATATCGAATCGGGTTGAGTCCACGGGCAAAATGATCACAAGACATAGGGCTACAACCTAGTATTTTTACTTAATACCCAAAGCCTATTGATTTTTCCCAGATCCTATGTTTTATCAACGGATCAGATTTCTGAAAATTATGAACTAGCTTAAAGGTGTAACGGGTTTGCTAGGGTTTTCGGGTTTAGGGTTGAGGTTTTAGGGTTAGTGTGGGGCTGAGATTAGAGAGGGAAAAGTGTTTAAATATGGTGTATTGAGTGCTTGTAATTAGTGCTAAAGAGGTGGTACGAAATCCTTAAGATTTTGGAGGGAAATGAGCTAGTTTGAATTTATGCTTTATTGGCTTGTACATTGAGCTCAAATGAGTTGTACTTTGATTTAGGAGGGAAAATGTGATTTAAATATTATGAATTGATCACTTGTACACATGCTTGAAGGCTTGTACATTTGCTTTGACATGAAATTAGGGTTTTTGGAATAAACGTTAACTTATAATGCTTGTTTTGATGTAACGTTGTAAATGGTACGTTAAATGGATAATGTACTTGGTAAAAATGATATTAAGATATAGACTTGACATATTAGGATGTTTACATGATATAAACATAGATATAGATGGCATTGGTAGAGGTTGCGTGAGCTTGTTTACTTTAGAGATGCAAGTTACGTTGCATAATGAGATAAAGCAAAAATTTCCCTACAAAAAGGTGGTATATTACAGTGCATCTAATTTAATAGATGGATATTACAGTGCATCTAATTTAATAGATGGATATTACATTGATGAAAATTACGGGTTGTTATATTCCATTGGTAAAAATTTAGGGTTGTTACATTAGCTATCCTATTTAATCATACCAAAACCATAAAACTTTGGTCAATAACCATACACACTTTCAATAATTTCCGCACTTGAATCTTATAGCAATAACCATATAACACGCAATATACACAAATTAATCAACTCAAAATATAACTAGAAAGCTCACAATGCTTATAAGAAAATCAAACTATGGTTTCCCCTTGCCTTTCGAAATCGGACGAAAA
>BQNB010076350.1:0-31182 GCA_026074375.1 Tanacetum coccineum
GCTAACTGCTATCTGTCGGAATTCAGTTGGAAACAACGACAGAAAAATGGGTCAGAATTACGTTGGTAAATTTTGTCAGAAATCTGTCAGTAAATACTTTGTCAGAAATCTGTCGGTAATTGTGGTCAGTAAACAGCCACAATTCCGTCAGAAACAGCCTAGAGTTTAACATTCAAATCACAAGATTAAACATTTATTTAAGCCTGCATCTAAAATAAACCAAAAACAACCTTGATGAAACTAGAGTTTTTAATCCAAATATTCAAATGGCATGACGTTATCCAACTAAGGAGGGGGGCGGGAATCTGTAAACTTTCTTAAGACCGAGTTAATGTCATTCATTCTTTGTTGCCATTCTCTCGAGCTTGTTCACGAGCATTCGCCTCTAATTCTCGTTGTTGCATGTGCTCTAGTACTTGTTGCTCCACTTGTCGTTGTATCTCAATTTGCATCTCTTTGGTTCTGTGATCTTATTTGTGTGTTTTCCTCTTGCAATCTTCTTATTATCTCTTCCAAAGTTTGTACCTACATTGTATCAAGTCCTATTAGAAAGCTTAAAACATATCTCCCTGTTTAAAATAAGAAAATAAGAATAAAAGGGGAAACCCATACTGACCCGTTACCCAACCTCCCCGACCCATTCATTTAACAACCTGCACACTTGTATTCTGAATTTCATTATTTTCAACTGACGCGTGATGAAGAACGTGATTAACTTCGGATACCCTTATTGGAAATTAAATCACTAATATGGCAGGAAAAGAGTGAACCTTATTAGTATATAGTCAATAATCAGCTTTCTTATAACCCGAATCTGCTTACTTTAACCATATGTACTTAGGAATTAAGTAGTCAAATAACAGACTCAGGATCATAGTGTTAAAGTGATTGCAGCACCCGGACTCAGAAGCTAACTAAATTACATGTATGTCAATATTCAGTTTTCCTTTAACCTGAATCTGCTAATTACTTTGAGAATAAGTTATAAAATAAGATCCAAAACATATTTTGGTCAAATAGCTGAAGCTAATAATCACTTTAACCTTCTGCTAATTACTTTGAGAATAAGTTATCAAAACAAGATCCAAATCATATTCTGAATTTCATTATTTCATTATTATCTGTTAGCATCTAACCAATTGCATACTACGCGTCGTAAATTTATATATATACAAACACCATGTTTACAACCCTCGGCAAAAGGGGCCAAAAAAAAAAAACAAATAACTGTAAGTTTTAAATATAACTCAGAGATCACATTGGCTGCAAGTGTGTGAATTGTGTGATTATCACAAAACACTTGTCATTCAGGGTAACATAAACCTATACAAGAAAAAGGTACATCAAAAATGCTTAAGTGCTATAGTACCTGGATTTCACTGAAGACTTCAAAGGGTCTCCATATATTTGAATGTACAAGTGTCATGCAGTATTGTAGTGCCATTCAAACTACATCGAAACCGAAGCTAAGTTTTTGTCTGGTTTATGTGTATTAATAAAGTCATACGACATCAACCACCAAAGCCATTTGTGCTATGG
This sequence comes from Tanacetum coccineum, assembly GCA_026074375.1. Classification (NCBI taxonomy): domain Eukaryota; kingdom Viridiplantae; phylum Streptophyta; class Magnoliopsida; order Asterales; family Asteraceae; genus Tanacetum; species Tanacetum coccineum. Next base: position 1,540 of record BQNB010076350.1, read on the forward strand.
GGGCGTCTGGATGGCTTGATACAACCATTTTCAGAGGCTCTGATCATCTGATTATCCAATTGGACTTCAAATCAGTGCTCCTATAGGTGCTGACACGAATATTTACTATTATCACAAAACACTTGTCATTCAGGGTAACATAAACCTATACAAGAAAAAGGTACATCAAAAATGCTTAAGTGCTATATAAAACCAAAAGGCTGCCTATGTGAGTTCCAGTAGCATCTGCTTATGTGGCCGAATGTTGGCTAAAGTTCAGGAAAGCTAGACAAGGATTTCCAATGAGGGGTAGACAAAGGCATTAAAAAAACATCTATTAATCTGTTCCTATCGTCCATTATTTCCTGTTTATGAAATTAATAAAATATGTTGGTGAAATTAATAACTAAGCAAACCTGTTCATTAGATGTCGAACTGAAACTTGATGTTGCTGATGTACGGGTCACCATGACCCTCGGATCCCCTCTTGTACCCAACCCAACTAATTTTCCTTTCTTCTTCCCCCCAGTAGCCTCTCCCCATAGATCAAAGTCATTGGGTGGATGATCACTAGCGTCTGGTCCATGTTTCTCCTCCATAGCAGCCTCAACGACATTCTATGATAAATTTAAAATTTTGGTAAATAATAATTACCGCCAATCTTTTTGAGATAGCTGTAACGTACTCTCGCGTTCTGCCCTCACATGCTTCATTCATTCCGCTCCCTGACGCCTCACTCGACACATTTGTGCTTGTATGAGTACGATGGTAAGCTTCTAATAAGCTAACAGGCCGCTTTTTTTTGTTTTTCCTTTAACAAAATTCATTAGTTAGAAGTTTATTAATGTATAAAATTTTAAAGGTATATTAACTAATATAAAATTTACCATTTGGAACTTGTGTTTCGAATTGACAGTGGGTCCACATATGCTACGAGTAATTGGCTCTCATTTTGGGCGTCAAGCCCGATTTTAGTTATATAATTGTTTTTAAATTATTTATTTTAATGTTTTTTTAATAATTTTAGTGTATGTCACAAAGTAAGTAGAAAAAAAAAATTACAAAAGATCCGATTTATTCAGATAAACAAAAATACCCGTCGAAACATTCTACGATACCTAATAACTATAAAATAATCGATATGGTCTACAAACGTATACACCAACAATATAATAAAGAAAAAAAATCCATATAGCATAAAAAAACAACACTTATAAACAATGAGGCCCAACACAAATCCCATATAAAAAATTATTACAAATATACACATTTGTCGACAAACTAGCCTAAAATTGGTAATAAAAAGTGAGGCCCTAAATCTTGGGCCAAAGTAAAAAAAAAAAACTAGCCCAAAAAAAGACCTGAAATCTGGCCCAAATAAAAAAAAATACAAAACGGTCCCCTCACATTTAACTATTTACGATGTTTAACTCACACAAAAAAGTCCCGTAAAAAAATAACAAAAAAAACACGTCAAGTTTTATTGTTCACCAACTTTATTTACATTATCAGCCCAAAAAAAAAAGATATCGAACCTTCCCAAAAAAAAAGAAATATTGCGGAAAAAATTTATAACCCGTCCCAACGCAAAAAAAAAATCGAATCGCGTACAAAAAAAGGAAATATCCGGGAAAAAAAATAGTCCAAAAAAAAACCAAAAGATAGCTAAAATCTGGCCAAGAAAATAAAAATACAAAACGGACCCTCACCTTTTAACTATTTACGATTTTCTTACACAAAAATTCCCGTAAAAAAATTTACAAAACCGTCCCAAAAAAGAAAATATTCGAGAAAAAATTAGCCCGTCCCAACGCAATTTTTTTCCCCGAATCATACAAAAAAAGAAAATATTAAAAATTAGCCCCGCCATAACGCACCCAAAAAAAACCCCCGAAACGTAAAAAAAATTATTCGGGAAAAAATTAGCCCCGCCGCAACGCGCGGGTTCTTTTGCTTGTTAACTAATATAAAATTTACCATTTGGAACTTGTGTTGAAGAATGGTCTTGGATCCGGCGGTATGTTTCGACACTTCACCATTTACTTCGGTTAATCTGTTTTGTCGAGCCACATTTGACTTTTTTTTCCATCTTGATGTATTCCACAGCCTATCAATCATGTTATCCCAATGGGCTTGATCTATCCAACTTGGGGTATACGGCTTAACTGATAAATCGTTTCCAACTGTGATGTTGTCCATTGTAGTTCTATACAAACAAACAAAAAGTTGGAACCAAAATAGTCATCAAAAATACACCAATAAAGGTTAAGTTTATGAAGTAACAACCTTTCCTGTTTCCGAAATTAAGCTGGTGTGGTCACATAAGTAGAAATAGAATAAGATTCCCCTAAATTCAGACCTACATGAGGTAGTAAATTCATATGTGATTGTTGCATCGGCTTAACAAAGAATTGACCAATAAAAAAAGAGATCCAAATTTCATGACTTACATTGCTCTTAAGGTTGCTCGATTTTTGATTAGAAAAGACTCTTCCATCGTCACAAATCAAAAAATCCAAATGTGCAGATTGTAAGCTAAAAGTCTTGCTAAAAAACAACGGATAAAAACGTGAAGAAACCATCAAATAATTTAGGAACCTAATTAGGTTTGCTTTGAGAATTGCAGCAGGCTGCCTGCTTGATACTGACTTTGTGAGGCCTCCTTTCAGTAAAACAGCCCGATCATCTTCCTTAGTGGCCTCAAGTTCCAATTCAACCAAACTATTGTCTGAATGGCTGCATCCAAAAGACACAAGCAAATGAACATTAGAAGATACTATGACATCCAAAGTATTCAAGAAACAAATATAGGAATGATTCCAAGCAAAAAGGACACCTGCGAGATAAAATTTGTAAGAGCATCATAATCAGAAGCCTATGTAAGAAAATCGGAATGAAATAAATCCGTAAGTTGGAACACATACCAGTATAACACCAGACAATATTTCCATACATTATTATCTAGACTAGTACTATAAGACTGTTATGACATATATTCCAATAATAAAAAAGCTAAGACGAGTGGATGGTGGTGCAAATGATCTCTAAAATGAGAAGTGATCCATCCGAAACATACACGCACACTGTACTAACTAATGTTATCAAAAGTCGTATCGGACAGTAAATATGAAGTTAACAGTTAAACAAATCTCCAACTGAAGATTTAAGTAAAAGCAGATTTGGTTCTAATTTTTTGTTTGTTTGTACAAATCAAAATATTTACACCAACTTTTTTACAATCAAGTTATATAATCTAGTTGAGCTTAAGACATCCATTTCAACTCACCTTACCACACCATGTAAGAGATCAAAATATCTATACCAAGTTAGTATCGCCATGACTTAGCTAAGTTAATTTAATTATCGACACGACTTGGCCATAGCACTGTATCAACACTGATATTTTGTGTTATCAGCATTATGTTGATGTGGCAACAACTTTGTTGTTGCGACACTCTCTAAGCCGAAACCACTAACACATAGCATGCCAAACACATCTTAGTGATATGTGTTTCGACAATCAGCATTCATTATAAGTAAATACATCTACTCCTAACAATTCAATTCAATTAACAATCATTATAAGCAAATATATCTACTTCTAACAATTCAATTCAATTAACAATCATTATAAGCAATCATTATAAGCAAACATTCACCAAACACATCCTCACGAAAATTTAAGCATAATAATAAACATTTAAGCAAAAATAATCTGAGTTAAACCTTGATGAAGACGATATGGTCGACGTCAGGCGACGGCGGATGGCGGCGTTGTTGTCGACGGCGGTCGAGGCGGCGGCGGACGGTGGCCTTTAAACGATGGAACAGTGATAGAAAATTTTGAAAATAAGATTTGAAAATGAAAATTTTAAATGATCTGAAAATTTTGGGAATGGACCTTTAAGAAATTATGGAATGAGATCTGAAAATGAACCATTTCCAAACGGACATATAGGCCCATTATAAAACATTTTAGTATCTTTTAAGAGTTTATAAGTTTGATGTATTTTAGGGGTGAGCAGAAAAACCAAAATAACCAAAAAAGCCAAAAACCAAAACCGAAACTGAAGCGAAAATAATCGAACCGAACTAATAAACGAACCGAATATGGCAAAACCGAACTACAAATTTGGTTCTCGGGTTGGATATGGGTTTGGCCGTCTGAACCGAGAACCGAACCGAAAACCGAATTTATATAAATATATATATATATATATTTTTATTTATATATATAAAAAGCTGAATAAAATTTTATTATAATATAAAAAACACTTTTTATTTTTGAAATATTTTTTTACTATATATTTATGTAGTTTTAAAAAAAAATAGTGTAATGGATGGACTTTATAAATAATAAATTTTATACAAACTTTATGCAAAAATAGCAAATTTAAGTAGATTGGGCTTTATAAAAAAATTGATGGACTAATAAATAAGTTTAATACCAAAAGTTGGGCCAAAGCAGTCAAACTTGTTTTAGATAAACCAAGACAATCGACTCATCTTCTTCTACAACGGCTGACTAGTTAACATCTTTTCCGACCGAATAGCGACGGGTAAACATAGATGTCGGTACCCTGTCGGAATGTGGTCGCAATATAAGTCAAAAACCGACGGATTTCCGTCGATATTAATATCCCTCGGAATTTTGGCGGAATTCCGTCTGAAAAGTTTCGCTAAAAATTGATTAAAATATCAGTCGCTAATTTGACGGAACTTCGTCGGTAATTTGCGACGGAAATATGTTGGTCGGAAATTCTGTCGCTGTAGCTCCATTTTCTAGTAGTGATCCTTTGCTTTATTTGAAGTATTTTTTTCTTCTCAAAATGAGTTTTTTTTTAATTTGCGGAGCTTCGCATAGAAGGGGAAATAAGAGAGCAGAAAGTCTCCGAGAAGGAGAAGGATCCCATTGCTAAATAATTACGCCTAAACATATCAAATAGCCCACAAGAGACAACTATCTACAAATGTCGATCCAATATAACAAGAGGATTCGAAACCCATGAACTTAGTTCGCAGTGACGAAGCCAAGATTCTTCGTCGGGTGGGCCGATACAAAATTAAAAGTACAAGAAAATAACTTCATTAATTGTGAAACCCCATTTACTAACAAGTATCTATATCTCAGAGTATATAATAACTATTAATATTTATAAATTACAATGCTTAGTCAATATAACTTATTAGATCATACAAGTTTGACACCTTAACCAACCATAACTTTCAATACGAAACAAGTGAAAAATAGTTGAAATAATGTTATGCCAACTTACTTGAAACCAAACAACATAATTAAAAAAAGGATGTAGATGAATGTATATCTTATATACCTAAAGATTGAATACATTCATTTATTGTGAAGGCTTCATGTTATGTAAACTTTGCTTTAAAAATAGTACAAAACCATATACATTAATGGCCCAAACGCATATGTAGTATTGTAACCCAAGCATTGCTATGTGTACAAATTGATTTCAAAAAATGGCCTAATACACATTAATGGCCCAATCGCATATGTAGTGTTGTAACCTAAGCATTGCTATGTGTACAAATTGATTTGAAAAAATGGCCTGATACACGTTTGGTTTGGAAATTGTACAAGCCCATGTCCATTAAGTTAGCCTGCTATAATAATACCCAGAGGATATCAACAGGTGGCGGTTATAGACATACCAACAGACTGGGCATTAAAACTTCAAACCTATTAAACATCCAGGAGTTACAAACTCAGGATGAGTATAAATGTGATAGGCAGCTTCTGGCTTTCCAGGTATCCTAATTCCTAACTGACGTTAAAGTCTTACGTAACCAAAAAACAAATAACATGTCTGGCGAGGCTGCATCATCCAAGAACAAGATAACCATGTCTACGGAGTCTGCATCATTGCCGAAAGTCATGCCTACGCAGGCTGCATCATCAAAAACTGTTTTGTTCCTAGATGAGCTCAGGTGGGTGTTACCGGAACTATTGTTGTCATGCTATGTAGGCTTTGGGATGTCAGCGCTGTCACGGGCCATTTCTTGATTACCGATTTAGTAGATTCTGATGCTCGAGTAAGTCATTAGTGTTAGTTTTTTCCTTTAAATGTTGACATGCTATTTGAGTTGGCCTGAATACTAACATAGCTTGATTGCAGGGTAATGTTATTCATTGCACTGCACGGGCAAACATTGCGCATAATTTTATCAAGCTTAAAGAGGGGGGAATATATACCATCAAAAACTTTGTTGTCCAGCCAAATAAGGACGAGTACCGTATTAGAAAAGATGATTGTTTCATGCTTGAGTTTGATGGAGAAACAACCGTCCGCAAATCTTTAGCCAAGGCTGATGGTTTTGTCATGCATCCTTTTGAGCTGGTGAAGTTGGAAAGCGTCCAACCTACAAACAACAAACACTTGATTGGTAAGCTCAAAGATCCTTTAGACATACAATATTATCACCGTAGTAACGTTGTACTCATGGAAGTAATATATTGTAGATGTTGTGGGATACATGACTAACGTAAGAAGGGTGATCCAACAGCGAACAGGGTCGAGAACTCTTGATTTCTATCTGGCAAACCAAAGGTAATTGCTGTTGTTTACATTTATTATGCTCACAACATATAGATATTTGAATAGGCAGTGAACATGTTACTATATGAACAGGGGCCATGATGCGGTCGTCGTAGGACTTCAACAAGAAGTTTTACAACTCCTTAGGCATAGTACCTAACCGTTGTAGTAGTAGTAGAGGCAAGACTTAGGGGTTGTTATCGTTCTCTAGGGGAATAGGTTGGGAAGGCTTAATCACGGTCTACTAGAATTCTAGGGGTTGAGAGAAGATTATTTTTTTGTTTTTATATTTTATGAAAGCAAGTAAATCTATGGTTTTTATGAGACGGTATGGTTTATTACAACTAATAATTAAACTACAATTAGAAACACTGGTGATAACTTATGATAATTAAATCGTTACTTAACTCATGACATTACTTATCCAGATTGCTTCACACTAATCCCTTTGCCTTGTCACACTTGTGATGATTTGTGAAGTATTTCCTAGGTCATCGCGAACGTATTACACGAACCCGCCGTCTATCTATAATCTATCGTTAAGGCAACGCACCAAGTAAGTGTAGTACAGAAACTACTTACAAGGCGCCCCTAAAGTAATTAAATGCGTGTTGAACAGTCTCTTAAGAGGATCAACATATAATGGGTAGGTAGTATGAAGCACTGATTACCCCTATGATATCCAACAACGACACATCGGCGTTCCAAGACGTGTCTACATCGATAAGACAAAAGAATGGTGTTTTGAATATTTATTTTTTTTTTTACAAACCGCCTAACCGCGCATAATATTCATCACCAAGTAAGCAACATTAATAGGATCTACAAACGACATTCATGCAATCATAAGCAAATACAAAGGAGGGTTTAGCCTAACATGTTAAGGATAAAGCAAGAACATAGATTAATCATACAACACATAGACATATTGAATGATTAATGAAAAACACTCTTACTTGATTCAAACATGGATATAAGGTAGTTACAATAGGGTTTCGAGGCCCTAAAAACGACCTTTAAAGCTGCTACAAAGACTAGGGTTCGTCTCCCTAAAGTTATACAAAGTTACACGCTTAAAACCCTAAAATCGGTTTTGTATATAAAGAGATATCACTGCGACGGCGTCGTGTTGAAGTCCTGACGCCGTCACTACATGGACGATTCTAGATCCTCTTTAAGTCGGCCACGTCCTGACGCCGTTGCTATATCTCTGACGCCGTCACTGGATAGATCACGACGGCGTCGCTTTATGCCTGCGACGCCGTCTCCACGCTTTGTAAACAATACTTCTTCATGGATTTGGTGTAGGTCCGTAATCTTGTCCGTTTCTTCTCCAAATGATCCCAAGTCACGTGTATTGGTTTGGTATATAAAACTGGATAAACTTTAGACCGGCCATAACGGTCAGGTTGGGTTGGTTGACATCCTTTGCTTTATTTGAAGTATTTTTTTACCTAGACAATAACAATATTAGGGTCATTTAACCTACTCTTTAAAAGTATTTTACAACATAACCTTCTAGACCTCGTAATTAAAAGCACAGAAAGTATATACTAGCACCTCACATAAGTGTTTGGGATTCTCTCTTTCTCTCGGGTGTATACTAAATTATAACATAATGCGGAAACAGAAAATCAACACTCATTACCTGTCATAGCATATAAATTACCATAGGCTTGGTAAAGGACCAAACCTCCACCGCTAGGCGCAAGCATTACTCATTACTATCTAAGAGGTCTTTTAAAGGGTTATGAGGTGTAGGTGTAAGATAACATTAATGGAAATAGAAACAGATGGGATACATTTAGGTGGTAACTTTTGGGTGAATTTGGAGTGGAAGGATTAGCTAATTATTTATAAGAATACACGTTGGTTTGGTTGATAGCCAAAGACTCGGACAAAATATACAAACTCTACACAACTCTACATCAATCTCTTTCTTTTTCTTTTCTTGACTCTAATATAAACATAGACATAAGCAAATGGCAGCCCGTACTTTTTTTTTTACTTTTTTTATATTTTTTTATTCTTTTCTTTTCTTTTTCTTATTTTTTTGTACACTTTTGCTCTGCCATTGCTTAAACATATAATACATCATGGGGGGTTTTTAGATACACCCTACATTTGAACTTTTACATACTCGATTATTTACAATCTAACTAATGACTTGATTTGAGGTGGATCAAAATAACATGGAGCTTATTGAGCTCTATCGGGGGTAATAAATTACTTCTTCCCCAATTCTTCATAAGATGAATACTACCATGAATCCCAATCGTCCCAAAATAGTATTTACAAGGATAAAGACTTAGCAACCGTGTACTTAATAATTAACTTGAGTTAAAACAATAATGTACTAAAAGTGAGTACATACAAGGCAGGCTAAGGCGAGTTGGGTGTAACAATTGGTTTAAGGGTTGACAATGCTCTTCATTAATAGTCTGGCTTAACTAGAAAATTACGAGAACCGTGAAAAAGGATAGGCTCAGAGGGTTGTAATAGGGGTATACTGCATTAAAAATGAGTGCATGGCAAGGGTGTGGGATAGTTATATAGTCAATGTGACCATAATAACAATTACAGGTTTAAAACATGGGTTAATCCTAGTGCCTCTTATCTATCAAATCCTAATACTCATTATGCGGTCTCGGAATGCATCACAAAAACAAGTTCTAGAATTTAATATACTACCGGTACACTCATATAATTTAATACCGATACCAATGCTCCAGAAAAGGCGACAAAGACTATACGTACACATCCGTAACGACGAAATAGACACATATGGCTGCATTCGAACCTTAACTCGAGAAAGCTAAAGGTATTGGGTATCAATAATGGATACCCGAATTCCTAAAGATCTAAAGGCGAACCTCACATTTTTAGGATGGAATTTTGAGGATTTTTGTGCTAGTCATACACATTCCTATCCATGAGACGCTATTAACACTCAATTTTTGTCGGTATGTGTCATAAAAAAAATTAAATTTGTGTCAAAATTACCATTTTATGCTATGTTTTGATATACTACCCATCATTTTAAGGAACAAAGCAAATCGCAAATGAAGGAATAGTTTTTAAGGCTTATTTCCCCTACACTTAAGTTGAACATTGTCCTTAATGTTCCATAGAAGTACCTGTAAGAACGAATAAAAGGAAAAGAAAACAAGGAAAAGAAACTAGTACTCCCCTGGTTTGCTCAATAATGGAGAAGAAACATGCGATAACTGGTTAAATCGTCCTCCAAGAATCGTCTAATGAAACTTCCTAAGAACTTCCAAGCTTCTTCTCATCAAATATAACTTGCAATCAAAGACAAAGACAACTACACCAGACATAAAATCAGCGAGATAGATATAAATACAATGAGAGGTTAGGGTTTTGACTCTATGAAAGCAGTAAAGATAGGATGAGAGTAATGATGTAATAATAGGTTTTCTGCAGGTTTATAACTAAATTACAAAATTTAAATATTGCACATTCCATTTTTCAAAAATATTGATTTTTTTTTGAATTTTTACATTGCTGGAGATGCGACGCCGTCAAGTGTTAATCCTGACACCGTCTCCAGGGTCTGTAAAAAATTCTTCTTCATTTTTAATGAGAAATTTCATGCACGCAATTTTATAAGTTAAATCTGAAAAAAGCGCTGCATAAAAACCTAGAATTAATCATTGCTATCATATGACTCGAAACTGACGCGAATTAATCTAAACAATTTATTTTAAATATGATTGAATTAGTTTTAAAAACCGGATATTTCTCCTACACTTATTTTGTTGCAAAATACCTTTGATTGCAAATAAGACGAAGTTATTATAAACAAACAAAGCATGCATTACAAAGTTCATTCAAACATAATAAAAAGTAAAACAATAAAGTTTTAATAACATCAAGGACAATCATAATATGCGGGAAAAATAAATCTTGGGCTGCGTCCCAAAAAGCGCTTTTCTTTATTTTTGAGTCTTGTAGCTATACTCGAAGTCATACATTATTACGTGACTTCTCCTTTGTTTCTCTTGGCATCTCCACACGTCCTTACGTGACTTCTCTTTTGTGTCTCTTGGCCTCTCTTTCCAATTTTATTAGGTGTCGAATTTCCCTGCTTATACTTTTGTCTTCTTTGTACTCGGGTCCTAAAGTCATACTATCCGAGTAATAGGTTTACTCACCGTCATCATTATTCTCAAGGACAAAGGGTGGTATGGAATTGGTATTTACATCTTAAATGTGATTTTCTCGTTATCTTTTTCAAAAGTAACCGTTCCCTCATCCTGATCATAAACAAGAGCAGTCTTTCTTACAAATGGTTTTCCAAAGACTACTTCTTCAAGGTGGTGATCTATAATGCTAGTGGTATCCTCCAAAATCATAAAATTACATTCATACGTGAAGTTTCCTATGAAAAATTTTAAACCCCTAACTCTTCCTACAAAGTTGCTGTTCTTACTAGGGTTGGATGGTTTATGTCTAGACTCTAGCCTTTTATTCATGATCTCTTTGTAATGTTGTTTAGACATAACATTAATTGGTGATTCTAGATCAATGTAAGCCTGTCTTTAAGGAAGTGACCAATCATGCAAGAGATCTTAATGTTATTTAAGTTTCCAGGTCTTATCTTTGCCCTTACCCAAGATGGTTTGGGTATTTTAAGAGCCACTTGTGATATTCTAATTCCTCTAAGGTGGGGAAGGTATCAAAGTATTCTATTTCATCTGACCTAACTAATGAGTCAATGATGCTACTGTCCTCGAGCCATGACTCAATTTCTATCTTTTTCTTAGGATCAAGAAACTCACTATTAGAGGTAGAACTAGATGGATTCGCATTCTCCATAATAAAGAGTGGAATAGTCAATGAAGATTACGAACAAACACACAAAGAAAAGATAGACTACGAGAAAGCTAATATGCGGAATTAAAATCTCACTTGAAAGGATTCAAGCGAGTAGAACTAAGTTAAACTATGATCAAAACCTAACTATTCCCCATGCAGCGACGCCAAAAACTTGATGCGGTCGTCGTAGGACTTCTACACGAAGTTTTACAACTCCCTAGGCAGAGCACCTAACCGTTGTAGTAGTAGTATAGGCAAGACTCGGGAGTTGTTATCGTTCTCTAGGGGAATAGGTTGGTAATGCTTGATCACGGTCTAACAAAATTCTAAGGGTTGAGAGAAGATTATTTTTGTGTTTTTATATTTATAAGAAAGCAAGTAAATCAATGGTTTGTGAGGTTTGTTTGTTTAACTAATAACTAAACTGACTAATATCTAATCTACTAGTGATAAATAATAAAAAGATTGTATTCATTTAATCATGTATTACTCCCTAGATTGCTTCTCCTAGTGTTGTTGCTTTGTCACACTTGTGATGATCAATGTAACTATTTCCTAAGTCTTGAATAGATTACATGAAACCTGTCCGTCTATTTTATATTCCGTTAGGGCCAACACACAAGTAAGGTAGTAATAAGACTATTACAAGCTCCTAAAGTACAATTAAATGCATTTGAAAATATATTAAAAGTGGATCAACCATAAAAAAAGGCAAGGTAGTATAAAGACTGTTACCCGATGGTATCCTTTCTACATAATCATGTTTCCCTAGACATATCAACAACGATATACAGACAAAAGCTGAATTTCTAAAGCCTAACATGCATATTCATCACAAGAAGCAACACCACTAAGATTACACATTTTAGGTTTCATACAATCATAAATGAACACAATAGAGAGTTTAGCCAAGCATGTTAAAGATAAAGCAAGAAAAATAAATAATCAAACAACAAGACATGTTGAATGATTAAAATAATCTTACTTGATTAAAAACATTAATTGAAGAGTATACAAATAGGGTTTGAAGCCCTAACAACGTCCTAAAAGCTGCCAAATAAACTAGGTCTCTCCGTTTTTAGTACACCAAAGTTCAACACGAAAAACCCTAATTTCGGTTGTGTATATATAGAATAAATCGATGCGGAACGGCGTCGCGTTATTTTAATCGTGACAGATACTAACCGAATGAAAGAGAATATTCTAGAACTTGGGTTGGTATGCGAGCTGACGCCGTCGTTGATTTCTTGTGACAATCACACCGTCGAGGGATGAATAGTGACGGCTACGTGTATCTTGTGACGCCGTCTCCAGCCTCTGAGAACATAATCTTGAGAGATGTTGGTGTAGGTCCGTAGTCTTGTCCGTTTCCTCTCTAAATGAGCCCAAGTCACGTGTATTTCCTATAAATGCCTTCCAAATACTAAATACCTGAAAAGGAATGATTAAGTACCTATTGTGGGCATAAATGCACGATTTAAAGGGTTAAATGACCCGAAAAAAGTGTATAAAATGACACCTCATCACACGCATTGTATGCTTTTCTTCAAGATAGTTGGTGTAGAGTCGTAGTCTTGGCCGTTTCTTCTCTAATTTAGCCCAAGTCATATGTATTTCCTCTAAATGCCATCCAAATGCTAAAAACACAAAAACAAACGATTAAGCACATAATTTGGGCATATTTGCATGATTTAGGGGGTTTAATTACCCTGAAAAAGTGTATAAAATGACACCTCAACAAATACCCTAACTTGGATTTGCTTATCCTTCAAGCAAATGGGCTTTTCTATTCCCTACCTATACATAGCCATACTGGGGGCATTTAACCTACTGTTTAAAAAGCAATTTACGACACGGAAAAACAGGGAACGAAATAAGAAAGAATCCAACTCCTAGAGCGCCCTCATAATTAAAAGCACGTAAAGAATATACTAGCACCTCACATAAGTGTTTGGGATTCTCTCTTTCTCTCGGGTGTATTATTAATTATAACAACTATGGGAAACGAAAATTAACACTCATTACCTGTCATAGCATATAAATTACCATAGGCTTGATAAAGGATCAAACTTCCACCGTTAGGCGCAAGTATTAATCATTACTATCAAATAGGTCTTTTAAGGGTTGTGAGGTGTAGGTGTAAGATAACATTAATGAAAATGGAAACGGATGAGATATATTTGGGGTGGCTTTTTAGGTGAATTTGGGGTGAAAGACTTGGCTAATTATTTATAAGAATAACACGCTGATTGGGTCTAAGCCAAGAACTCCGGACCAAGATCTACAAGACTCTACACAAGTCTTACATCCACTCTTTCTTTTTCTTTTTATATTTTTCTCTTTTTTAACATAATACATCATAACTTAGGGTTTATAACACACTCTTAAACTTGAGGTTTAAAACTCATAATTAAAATCTAACTAATGACCCGAATTAAGGTGGATCAACATAACATGGAGATCATTAAAAAACCTTGTATGGGGGTATTGACTGTTAAACTTTTCTTTTCCATTCTTCACGAAATAAATACTAACCTAAGAATCTCAATCGTCCAAAAACGTATTACAAGGATAAGGACTTAGCAACCGTGTCAATAATTAACTTGGGTTAAAACAATAATGTACTAAAAGCGAGTACATACAAGGTGTAATGATTGGTTTAAGGGTTAACAATGCTCTTCATTAATAGTCCAGCTTAACCAGAAAATTACAAGAACTGTGAAAAAGGATAGGCTCGGAGGGTTTCACTAGGGGTATCTTGCACTAAAAATGAGTGCATGGCAAGGGTGTGGGATAGTTATATGATCGAGATGACCGTCATAACAATTACAGGTTTAAAATATGGGTTAATCCTAGTGCCTCTTATCATTTAGCAAATCCGAATTCTTACTATGCGGTCTCGGGATACATCACAAAAACAAGTTCTAGAATTTAATACACTATTGGTACACTCATATTATTTAATACCGATACCAATGTTTCAGAAAAGGAGACAAAGACCATACATGCACATCCGTAATGACAGAATAGACATATATGATTGCATTCGAAACTTAACTCGAACAATCTAAAGGTCTAAATTATCTTGGGTATCATAAATGGATACCCGAATTCCTAAAGATCTAATGGCGAACCTCACATTTTTAGGGTGGAATTCTGAGGGTTTTTGTGCTAGCCATATAAATTCCTATCCATGAGACGCTATTAATACTCGGTTTTCATCGGTATGTATCATAAAACAATTTTAAATTTTGGTTAAAATTTCCTTTTACGCTATGTTTTGATATATTACCCATCATTTTAAAGACAAAGCACATGGCAATTGAAGGAATAGTTTCTAAGGCTTATTTCCCCCTACACTTAAGTTGAACATTGTCCCCAATGTTCTTTAGAAGTACCCCGTAAAACGAATAAAGGGAAAAGATAACAAGTAAAAGAAACTAATACTCCCATGGTTTGCTCAATAATGGAGAAGAAACATGCGATAACTCGTTAAATCGTCCTCCAAGAATCGTCTAATGAAACTTCCTAAGAACTTCCAAGCTTCTTCTCATCAAATATAACCTATAAATCAAAGACAAAGACAACTACACCTGGCCTAAAATCGGTGGGATATGATATATACAACGAAACTTTTAGGGTTGACTCTATGATAGCAGTAAAGATAAGATGAAAGTGATGATATAATTCTAGGTTTCTGCAGGTTTATAAGAAAAATACAAATTTTAGAGATTGTGCAAAATTATTTTTCAAAAATAATAAAAAAAGTTCAAATTTTCACAAGTCTGGGGTTTGACGCTGTCAGGAAAAATTCTGACGCGGTCGCTTGACAATCCAGATGGCGTCGCGCTATTTTCTGATGCCGTCTCCACATACCGTGAAAACTTCTCATTCGTTTTTCAGGAAAATCTTCCTGCACTCAATCTTATTTGTTGTTTCCTGTAGAAAATACTGCATAAAACCTAGAAATTAATCATTACAATCATATGACTCAAAACTGCTGCGAATTAATCTAAACAATTTATTTTATATGTTTGAATTGGTTCTTATAAACCGGATAATTTCCCCTACACTTATTTTATGCAAAATACATTTGATTGAAAATAAGACAAAGTTAAAAACAAAACAAAGCATGATTACAAAACATATTTCAAACATACAAGAATAAACGATAAAGAACTAAAACACAAGACACACCTAAAGGCGGAGTTAAAGATCCTAGTAAAAGACATTAATCCCTTAGCACAATCATATTCAAGATCCTAGTGTAAGCATTCCTAAATCCGTTAGTTAGATCTCTTTGACTTAGCACAAGGATGGGTGGGATTTACTCTACAATACGTGCCCCCAACTTTTAAACCTAGGTATAGTGCGGGGCATTTGGAATGTGTAGTTGTCAAAGATCCTAGTGAAAGACATTAATCCCTTAGCACAATCATATTCAAGTTTAGTGACTTTTCTAAAGGGTTTTCCCATCACAACCTCCGCCATATCTCTTAGGATGAATTCTCCTATGTTTTCTAATATTACAAAATCCGTGATGTAAGTGAAGCTCCCTCCGAACACATAGACATCCCTAACAATGGCAACTAAGTTCTTCCCTGTACTTTCTAATCCTTTTACCATTATAGTATTGTAGGCTTTACGCGTAATAGTGTTCATTGGTAAAAAGGGGTCAAAGTAGGCGACAAACTTCCTAAAGCCGATCATACATTAGAATGCCAAGTCATCCCCATTTGAAATTATTATTACCCGTTTGGCGGATAATTGTCAGCATTACTATAATAATACTAGCTCATTAAGGACTTGTTGCCATCATCAAAGTCGTCATCCAAGATCTAGAAAATGAGAAACAAGTGGTGTATCTATTGATTTGTCATCGGGCTCAAGGTCATCTACATCAGTTTCATTAGATTGTTGTGTGAAACCAATAAGGAATCGGTTAATGTTCTCTAGGCGATAATCGATGTAGGTTGAGATTACCTGTAGCTCATTGAGCTCTTTGACAATCTTTATGTTAATACAAATAAATCTAAAAAAAAACGTTATTATATTTTTTCGATCTCTCAATGTTTGATAATAACAAAAATGAGAAAACGTTTTACGATAAAATAAAACGTTTATAAATGTACTAATCATAAAATTCTATTCTAACTTAATCACTTAAAGGTATGATAAACAAATCATTAAACATGATTAGTGACAAGAAAATATTTTCCTTAAACCTAACATTTTTTACAAATGTGGGTTTTATAAAAATATAAAAAACACAAAATATTTATTCATTAGAAAAAAATGTTTTTATTAAAAACATAAAAATTTGAAATTCAAATCCCCCCCCCCCACAAATAAAGGTTAAACAGATACAACCTTCACCATAAAAGGACAAAAAAGGGAGCGGAGTCTAGTGGCGGCCCCCTTTTAGGCCTGGCGGCCCCCTTATATATAAGGGACGCCGACTCAGCAGAACGGACATTTTTTTGTCCCTATAAATTCCTTACTGGGCGCACCCCCATCTGAAAAACAGAACCTCTTGCCACAAAATTTTCTCATATCCATTTTTCTCTCTTCTTCCTTTCTTTCTAAAACACATATCTTGATCACTAACATACCTTGATCTTGTTTCAAGTGATTAATTCTTTCTTCCTCCTTCTTCTTCTTCTTCTTCTAATCAAGTGCAAGAGAAGAACAATCGTATTCTTCTATATACGAATTGTTATCAAGTGATCTATCTCTTTCCCCTCCATCAAGATCCCAAATCGTTATTACATATATTAGTGTTGTAGTGGTCAATGATTGTGTGTAGATCCAAGTGTCGTAAATTGTGTATGGAGTGATTTGGATTGTGTGACAACCAAGGGTATATATAAACCCTTGTGAGTGTGTAAAGACTTAGTGAAATCTTAGATTGTTCAAGTAAGATTAGGACATTCGACCACTAGCTTAGTGTTAATCACCCACCAAGGTAATAGTCAAGTCAAAGATAATAAGATCGACCTTTTGGTTCAACAATATGAGAAATTGGTCATCTCCCAAGACGAATCTATAGATAGTGCTTTTGCTAGATTTAATACTATTATTACTAGTTTAAAAGATCTTGATGAAGGTTATTCAAGCAAGAACTATGTTAGGAAGTTTTTTAGGGCTCTACATCCTAAATGGAGAGCAAAGGTCATGATGATTGAAGAGTCGAAAGACGTAACGTCACTATCTCTTGATGAACTTATCGAGAACCTCAAAGTTTACGAAATGATCATTAAGAAAGATTCCGAAATAGTCAAAGAAAAAGTTGAAAGGAAATCTCTTGCTTTAAAGGCTAAGAAAGAATCTAGTGATGAAGATTGTCTGACTTCCGGAAGTGAAGACGAAGAGTATGCCATAGCAGTAAGAGACTTCAAGAAGTTCTTCAAAAGAAGAGGAAGATTCGTGAGACAACCTCGGAACGACAAAAAGACGTTCCAAAGAAGCCCAGAGACACAAAATACGCAAAGTGAAAGGAAATGCTTTAGATTGCGGAGATCCAAATCCTCTTTATTGAGAATGTCCATTAGCCCACCGAGAACAAAACCAAAAGACATTCGTTGGAGTGTTCTGGAGTGATAGCTTGAACAGAGAATAGATGAAAAGATCCCATACAAGACATGTCTGTACTCAAGCACATAAATGATGTATGTTTCCGAATCTTCCTACTTTAGTGGATTAAAACTCAACAATTGATGAGATTAGCTTTAACAATGAATATGATAAATTTTGCAAAATGGGAGTTTAAAGATAATCACAAAGAACAAAATTAAAAGCTATAGAAAATAGTCTAGAAAAATAACTTAGAGAAGTTAAAAGATAAAATAATCCATACTCAGAACAACAAGGAGTTTGATCTCGATTGTGCAAGTGACAACACTTAAAAATATGAAAATGAAAAGCTCAAAAAAAATCTACTAGATTAAACAAATCAAAAAAGATTACACAAATCCTATGAATGAAATGTTAAGTAATCAAAAACCCCTTTGGTGATAAATTAGGTTTGGGGTTTAATTCATTTGAAGCATCATCTAGTGGAACTAAAGAAATAAAATTTGTAAAAGCTTAAAAAATGCGTCTCCTGATGGAGGTCCCATAAATATGGGCGCCCCCCCTTAATATTCAGGCGGCCTCCAAAATAAATATGGGACCGCCACCAGTAATGCTTATATCTGAGAAAAGTGTGTCTTTTCAAAAATCTATTTTGGGTCCTAGACCAAAACACATAATTGTAAACAAAACCTAAGTTCCCATTGCTATTGAAAATGATGTTAAACAATTCTATAAGCCATTGTCAAAACCTGGAATTGGATTTTCGAAACCAAAATTTAGATCAAAAACTCCACCTCCTAGAGAGACAATAAAATTAAATCTCGTCACCTAAAACACCGCAACCTAAAAGACATGTTGGTCGACAAAACCAACCCCATGGATTTCCTGTAACTTTGAACAACTTTCCACGTCAAAGTTACATGCCATGGGAAATGTGTCTTCCATTCTTACATCCCAAACAATTGCATCACATGCAAGGGATCTTTGGCACTAACAACTTTGGACCCATGAGATATTAGGGACCAAATGTTTGAGTTATTGTCTTATATAAATAGATTTTGCCTGAGTCGACTTGGAGCCCATGAATAGGCTCAAGATAGGATGCTGCCAAGAACACGATGGTCAATCGAAAGCCATTTATCCCCCACTTTCCACTAACAATGCATACAATGGAGGTAACATCATTTTTGGTAGTAATCTTCGCGGTAACATCATTGCACAGAACATATCTAAATGACTCTCTCAAAAATATAAAGTAGAACATTTGATGATTTTAAGATTTACGCTTGGCTAAGTATAGGACCAAATATGTGATAATAAATGTATAGTAACTTTTTCGAATAAGATAGGATGAAATCACTAAGGACTTAAAGTCATAGGTAGAGGTAGAGGTATTAGGAAGAAAGGCTTGTATGTGATGAAATTAGGAAATAAGCCAAAAGATAAAATATGTCTTGCAACGATTGAAGAAAACTCCACATTGTAGCATAGAAGATTAGGTCACGCTAATATGCGTCTCATTCAATCGTTGGCTTCTAAGGAATTAGTTAGAAACTTACCTAAGCTTAAGTTTGATCAACATTTTTGTGATGCTTGCAAAATTGGTAAACAAGCTCACGATAGTCACAACGCTAAGAACATAGTCTCAACGACTAGATGCTTGGAACTTCTCCATATGGATCTTTTTGGTCCATCCGCCGTACGAAGTTACGGAGGAAACCGCTACACCTTAGTTCTAGTAGATGACTACTCTAAGTACACTTGGACTAGATTCCTTAAGAATAAAAACGAAGCCTTCGATCAATTCGAAATATTTAGTAAGAAAATCCAAAACCAATTAGGATGTACAATAGTATCAATAAGAACCGACCACGGTAGAGAATTTGATAATGAAGTGCAATTTGGAGAGTTTTGTAATGCCAATGGTATTACTCATAACTTCTCGGCTCTACGCACTCCTCAATCAAATGGCGTGGTTGAAAGGAAAAATATGACACTTCAGGAAATGAGTAGAACCATGTTGAACGAGCAATCGTTACAACAAAAGTTCTGGTGTAACGCCGTAGATACTTCAACATACATTCTCAACCGAATCCTAATTAGAGCCATCCTAGGAAAAACACCTTATGAAATCTTGAGAGGTAGGAAACATAATCTTGACTATTTTAGAGTGTTTGAAAGCAAGTGATTCATTTTAAACACCAAAGACTACCTTACCAAGTTTGACCCAAAGTCATACGAATGTGTCTTTTTAGGATACTCGCAAAATAGTAAAGCCTATATCATTCTTAATAAACACACTAGGAAAATCAAAGAATCACTCAACGTGACATTCGATGAAACTCCTCCACCCTCTAAGACATCACCCTTGGTGGATGATGACTTAGATGAAGAAGAAGCTATTAGGGAAATCGAAAAGAAAAACCTAGAAAATGTTGTTGAGGATGAAACATTAGAGATTGACGAAATAGTCAATATTAAGGAATCTAGGAACCATCCCTTAGAAAATGTTATAGGAAACCTTAACCAACAAACCCTTAGGTCTCAAGCCCAAAACCAAAGTAACTTCTTTTGTTTTATATCAACTATAGAACCTAAGAATGTGAATGAAGCCTTAGGAGATGAAAGTTGGATAGTCGTCATGCAAGAAGAATTAAATCAATTCATTGCTAACGACGTTTGGGAGTTAGTTCCACAATCTAAGAATATGACAATTATAGGAACTAAGTGGGTGTTTAGGAATAAGTTAGACGAGAACGGTATTGTTTCTCGAAATAAGGCTAGGTTAGTTGCTCAAGGCTACAACCAACAAGAGGGCATCGATTATGATGAAACTTATGCCTCGGTTGCTAGACTTGAATCTATTAGGATATTATTAGCCTATGCTTGCGCCTTAGATTTTAAATTATTCCAAATGGATGTAAAAAGTGCATTCCTGAACGGTTTTATCAATGAGGAGGTATACGTGGCACAACCTCCGGGATTCAATGATTTTGAAAAACCGGATCATGTTTACAAATTAAAGAAAGCTTTATATGGTCTTAAACAAGCACCCAAAGCTTGGTATGATAGATTAAAAGCTTTTCTTATTAAACATGAATATAAAATAGGAATGGTAGATAACACTCTTTTTACTAAGAAGAAAAGTTCAAATCTCATCATTGTTCAAATATATGTCGATGACAACGAAGGAAAAAAGATCAATACGCCGTGTCCAGGGAAGACCAATACGCCGTATACAAGCTATGGAAATAAAATATTCTGGAAGATATCGAACGTGGTCCCTCGATTTTTAGAGGAGAAGAAGAGCAGAAGAGGTCTTGCAACGTAATTAATTCCATAGGAAACAACTTGTAATCTCTTATACTCTTGTAATCGTTCAGTTTTTGGTATCATTCGTTAACTCAGTTAGTTTACCTTGGCTAAATTATTACTCTTGTATTGATTATGACGTTTGAAGGCTAATACCTTCGGGTATTAGCCATTATTATGAAGATCTGAATGTTTGGTTTGTTTATCTCGATTGCTTAATTTATCGTTGATTGCTTGTTTATGTTTATCAGCTTATACTTGTTTACGTGCTTTTGTATGCGACCTATCATTCAACTGGATCTAGTGATACCGACCAAGTAATCTAGATGTCGGGATAGCTCTCCATATAGTGATTTATACATCTAGACCAATAGGATCACAAATAACGACCTATCTTTGCCTTTAGATTTTGAGCTTAGTTGGACCAACAGGTGACCTTGGGATCAACGAGTATGTTCTCGATTAATTGGTAAAGACTTGGTTAGTGGACTACTAGTGTATGAATTGCCTTTAATCAGTAAGTGGATAAAGTCTCTATGAGCTAGGGTTTACCATTGCCTTAATCCCTAAGATAGATTATAATCAGCAAATAAGGATGCTTTGTGCGGATGCGTTTAATTGTGACAGAATTCTACGTATCTAGGTTTAAGGAAGAAGTATCGCCTTAATCTTAAGAATGATACGCCGCCTCGAGATAAGTAATCATTGCACTAAATAATCAAACCAACGTTCTGATTGGATTAATAATGGTTAATACAGATTTCTTATATTTGGCCAGACCGCTCTTTTATCTTCTGTTAATTTGCTTGCGTGTGTTTTAGTGTCTTAAGTTGATTTTAGTCACCACAAAACCCGTACTAGTCTCCCAGGCTGAAAAACCCCTCTTATCCGTTAGATTTAGGATTAACATACGTTTAGCATAGGTTTAACATAAAATAAAATTAAATTAATTTAGATAACCAAAATATTAATAAATTGAAAGATTGTTTCTCGCTCTTAGTGATCGACACCATACTTACCACAAAACTACCACCGATCGGGTACACTGCCTGTTAAAGTGTTGTTTTTGGTTAAGTCGGCAAAATATAAATTTAAAACTTGAAATCATAAAATTACAAACCACACAACGACACAATCATAAGTACAGTCACACAAAATGTACTTCAACTTATAAGTAACTGCTCATTGTATGGCTTGTATAACTCAGACTTCATTAAACATGGTCATATATAATCCAAAATGCTGTAAACCAGAAACCAAACACCCCTTTAATACCATCTTCAAAACAGCACTACATAGCAAAACTTTCTCTCTCAATTATAACATATCTCAGGACATAACATATTCACATTCCATCTCTTTTGAGCACTTATCACACCTTCATACTTTTTTTCCTTTAATGTCATCAATCTCATTCTAATAATTTCATTGAAGGTGTCAAACAATTCTTCAACTATCCTTCTTTCATTTCTAAATATTCTGCAGTTTCTTTCTTGCCAAATCAGGTACACACATGCAACTAAATTCAATCTTTTGATAATGCTATTGATAGAATTACCACAATACATATTAGCAAAACCATCTATAATATCCTTCTAATTCTTTTCATCATTGACAACACCCATTTTGTCTTTAACTTTAGACCAATGATCTTTTGCAAACTTGCACTGAAAGAACAGATGCTGATGAGAGTCCATATCATGACTACACAATGAGCATATCATAGGATCCCCAGTTTCTTATTTTATCTTGAGTACTCAACTTGTTCTGAATAGCTAACCATAAAATAAAAGAATGATTGGGAATATTCTGAGAGAACCAGACCAATTTAGTCCAATTCACTGCTTCATTATTATAGCTTAGATCCTAATAAGGTTGACTTACTGTGAATTTCCTCTCATTTCCATCCTTATATCTCCAAATAATATTGTCTTCCTTTTCAAGGTCCAATTGAATCCTCTGATGCAATGTAAGAATAAGATATTTTACTATCCATTCCTCTGGGCATTTACAGTTCCCATCTTCTACTATATCCTTAACAACCATATTTGTATTTCTTCTAGCAATGTACAAGTGTCTATTGGTTATAAAAGACTAAAGAATACCAGCTCCACACCAATTATCATATATTACAGAAGCCTTCTCTCCATTTCTAATTTTCATAACAACGAAATCTCTTACCTCATCTCATTTTTAGGATGCTTTTCCAACCACAACTATCATTGACCTCTTCATTTATGGCCCAAATACTTCTACCTTTGAGTTTCACAATATTCACCCATTTAACCCATAAAGAGCTCTTATCAATAACAATATTTTGTAAGTTCTTTATGATAATACATTTATTACAGACTTCTAACTCCTTAAGGCCTAAACCTCCCACAACTTTTGGTCTACAAATATTCATCTAAGCAACTTTAGCTTTGCCTTTGGATAATTCTCCTTGACTCCATAAGAAATTCTTGAGCACTTTATTAATGTCTTTAATCACAGTCTTAGGGAGGAGAAAGACAGAAGCCCAGTATACATGTATTGATTCAAGAACAGAAGCAATAAGTTGCAGTCTTCCAGCATATGACAAGCATTTGTTCTTCTAATTTAGAACTCTACTTTTGATCTTATCAATAAGGCTTTTGCAATTGTTCACACTTAGCCTTTTGGAGGTAAGAGGTACTCCTAGATATTTGACTGGAAGTTTCTCAACCTTGAAAGGCACACACTTCAAAATCTCTTGTTGATCCTCCATTTTCATACTGCCAAAAATAATGGTGTTTTTGCTGTAATTGGGAAGAAGCCCTGATATATCACCAAACTCTTCAATAGCTTTTTTAAGGACAATGACAGAGTTTTTATTCCCATGACAGAACAGTAAGAGATCATCAGCAAAACATACATGGGTGAGCTTCATCTGCTTACATCCAAAATGATATTAAAACTCCTCACTATTGTCAACTTTATCTTGGACAATTAAGGACATCATTTCCATTACCAAGGTAAAAAGACATGGAGACATAGGGTCACCCTGTCTTAAACCCCTACCTCCTTTAAAGTATCCATAATTTTCTCCATTCACACATATAGAAAAGCCACATTAGTGACACATCTCATTATCAAGTGAACCATTCTTTCATGAAATCCAAAACCTACAAGAATAGCCTCTAAAAACTTCCAATTAATAGTGTCATATGCTTTTTGGATATCAACTTTCATAGCTACTCTCTTACGCCCTTCTTTCCTTTCATATCCCTTCAGCAGCTCTTGAGAGAGAAGAATATCATCTTGAATATGCATGTTTGTCACAAAAGCACTCTAATTCATTCCCACTAATTTATCAAGAGACCATTTCATTCTGTTGGTTATAATATTGCTTATGTATTTGTAAATTACATTACAACATGCAATTATCCTAAAATCAATAACTTTGTCAGGAGTTTGAATCTTTGGAATCAATGAGATCAGAGTAGAGTTAATCTCTTTCAGCATCTTTCTAGTGATAAAGAATTCCTTAATAGCTTTACAAACATTAGTGCCCACTATTTCCCAGGCTCTTTTAAAGCAATGGGAGGAGAAACCATCAGGACTAGGAGCTTTATTACTATCAATTTGAAACATTGCTTCCTAAATTTCATCATCACCAATCTCCCTAACCATATAGAAAGCCTTATCATTAGTCAGCTTCTTTTTTATTAGAGAAAGAGTGGAATCACAATCATTAACATCAACAACTTTTCCAAGAAACTCTTGAAATGCTTCACAAATTGATCTGCCACTTCATTACCATGAAACAGATTACCCTTACTATCCCTTACAGAATTAATTCTACATTTATTCTTCTGGCTTTTGAGAACTTTATGAAAGAAATCATTATTCCTATCCCCAAAACTAATCCACTTAATTTTGGCCTTTTGATACATCAATTTTTCTTCATCCTTCATAGCTTCAACATAATTCTAAAGACATAAACTTTCCTCCATCCTTAAGGCTTTATCATTAGGCTTTTTATCAATTTTTGATTGGATCTCAGCAAGTTGAACTTTCAAAGTTTTAACCCTATCAAAACATTCCCATCCTTCCATGTGAGATTTTTTAGATCTCTCTTTAAATTCTTTAATTTTTTGACAGTTTTAAACATTTGACATCGTTCATATTCAGTCTCCCACATCTTACTAATAATAGAAATAAATTCTTTTTTGTCAGCAATGAAATTAGCAAACTTAATAGCTTTTCTCTTTGTTTTTATGACTTTAGGAATAATAATGACATATGGGCTATGATCAGAGATCAGGTATGGAATAAAGACAACATGAGATTGAGGATACTTATCTATACATTCTTCATTCCCCATGATCCTGTCCAGTTTCTTTAACACCCCAGTGCTATCACCAGCTTTGGCTTTAAACAGATTTTTGGTCCATGTGAAGAACAATCCTGAACTTGTTAAGTCCTCAACTTCAATACTATTAATACAATCCTTAAAATCATTCATATCACTAGTCATGCTTGAGCTTCCAGCTGAGTGCTCATTTGGGTTTAAAGTGACATTCAAGTCCCCCATTATAACCCAAGCATTACTACCAACAATCCTCTTATGAATATACAAATCCTTCCATAACTCTTTTCTTTCCTTTCCACCATTTGCAGCATATACAAATGTACAGAATATACTATTGAATCCATTTACAGCGTGGACCTTACAAAAAACTGATTATTTGGCACACTGCACTACATTCATACTGATCTTCTCATAATTCTAACCAAGCATGATCCTTCAACCTTTGTCACAAAACTGAATGTTAGAACACCAATCCCACCTTCCAAATATACCTTATCCAATTTTATTAAGCCTTTTTGGCTTAATATATGTTTCCAACACTTCACATACACTTAACTCTTCATCAGCTAGGAAATTTCTTACTTCTCTTTGTTTATCAGAGGTACTTAACCCTCTGATATTCCAACTCCCAAATTTTAGATCCATAATCAGATTTCATTTAAAACATTCCCATCCATACCATTCACACCATCATTCTCCATACATTCAACTATACCAGACTCATCATTAAGGACATCATCAAATTCCTTTCCAACCCCCGCTTCATTCATAAATGACCTTCTCTGTTTGTAGTAATTAACCATATCTTTATTCCAACCCCTCATCACATTCTCAGTAGGAATTTTCTTTTGCTGTATAAAACCTTCCACTATCTCTCTATTCTTCATCTCTTGCAATTCAATTATTTCAGTCTCATCATACAAATCCAAGATAAAATACTTGTTTGCTGACCTTTTCATAGCAGCAGATAATATTTCTCCATGCACACTCCAAGCTTTTTTCTGAGGTGTCTTGTCAACAAGCTTTTGAACTCCTTTATCATTATTCTTTACTTGCACATTTGGTGTAGATTGCATTTGAGCCCCTTTATCACTATTCTTTACTTGTTCAAATGGTGCAAGAGGCTCTTTAGTTGTATTAGCATTACTTACATTCTTCTTTGGTTGAAATTCATAGTGTGTATTGACTTTCCTTGGTTGAAATTTTGACTGTTGTGTATTAGGCTTATAGTTAGGTCTCAACACCTTCTCATTCATACCAATACTCCTCTTATTTTGAACAAAAATGAACCCATCATTATCACTTTTCTCATTACTACCACTTTGTTTAGGAATATCTTCTTTCCTTTTTTCCACACCTGCATTCTTCACACTTTCCTCCTTCCTTGTGGCAACTTTGTTTTTACCACATTGGTGAGAAAAATGTCCAAAAACACAACACTTATTACAACAGGGAGGTTTCCAGTCATATACTACCTTCACATTCTTCCTGCATATTACCTCTTTTGCTCCATTCTTATAAACCACTTCAATGTCATATGGCAAAGGCTTCCTAGCAGAAACTTCTGCAAGCACTCTAGCAAAACCAACCCTTCCCACACCCATCTTACACATGGAAACAGTAACAACATCCATTACTACTTGTTTACCAACTCTACTAGCTAGAGCACTTATGCCTTTAGTAGTCCATGCTTCAAGTGGAATATTGCATAGTTTGATCCACAGGGGAATGACTTCTGGTTTAGTTTTATCCAAACACATATTAATATCCTATTTTTGAACAATCAAAGGTTTATTTTTAACCATGTATGGACCATTATTCACAACATACTTAATACCTTCTTCATTATTGAATTTTATGAAGAAAATACCATTGTTTGAATCCACAATGTCCTTGAAACCACATCTGCTCCACATTCTTCTAAGGTTGTATCTTAACTCATTCACAGATATACCATATCCAACAAAATAAGCACACAAGGTCTTTTCCCATCTCTTGCTACCCTCTTCAACCATAGCCTCATCAAATACCACTACTTCAACCCCATTATCATCAATTCTGTAGGAACTTCCAACAATTTCTTCTCAAAATCAATAACATTCTCCATAGTAGCATCATCATATGACTTACTTTTGTTTAGTATTCATTATTCTTATTTATCTCACTAACACCACCAACATTCTTGTTACAATCACTTCCATCATTCACTACTCCATTCTCTCTGTCATAACCATCATCTTCCTTGCCATCACTCATATTCTTACTACCCTTATTATCATTCACCACTTGATCATCACAATTATCATGTTTCTCAAACACTGTTGCATTCTTTGCTATACTTTCTTCTTCAACCTCAGCCTCTTCTCTATCACTAACATGCTCATCACAGTTGACCTGATTCAAAGCTCTCTCATTCTCCTCTATTTCTCCATGACTACTACCCTCCATATTATCCCCTAAAACACTATTATCCTCCTTTTGATTTCTTATACTACTCTTATTTTTTTGATACAATTTTCTTATTGTTTGTGTTATTGATGTTATGTATAGTATCCTTATATCTCGTAGGGCCTTTGAATTACGTTTAGTCCTCATATCACAATTAGGGTTCATACAGTTTGGGGATTTTTGCATTTAATCATGAAAACACAATTAAACTCAATAACAGTAGTAATTCGATCACATAAACTTAGTCACACTGTATCTAATCGAAAGGAATAAAAAACAGAACACAAATTCGAAAAAAGTGATTTGGCGCCAAAATCTTCAAAATCTAGCACTATGATCGAACCAACAAACCTACTTAAAACGTATACCAATTTGATCGGAATAGGATGAAGAACAGTTTGGTGTCATTTGATTGAGTTTTTAACGGTTAGATTTGAAGAGAAAATGAAATTTGTGTTGTAACCAACTTTTGGTGGGAATCGCCATTTGAGAGATTTTTTTTGGTGACTCGTTTCCAAAGTTCTGGTTAATAGATTGGTTTGCTTCTATGTTGTGATAATGCTAAATTACCTCCTAAGTATTACGTATACAATCCGCTCTTAAAAATGTATAAGATGCTTCCACGATGCTATAATGTGAGGATGACTTTTGATCTTACTGAATCACCTCACTACAAATTCATCCATGCTATGCGCATACATGAGTATAATGTTACTTCTTACATTCAAATACAAACTTACTCTTCAAAAGTTTTTATAATTTTGCTAGTGGAATATATTTGAATGGCATAATTCATTGGCTAACTAGTGTGAATAATGGTCATCATTTGTATATCAAGTTAGATATTTTTGACCAACCTGTTTTAACCATCAGTGGGGAAGTGCCTTGTAATCACGAGTTATTGGAGTCTCACGGTCGTTTGCTTCTTCTTTGTAGGGATGAAGCCCAACGGTTGAAGATTTATGAGATGCGGGATGAGTATTCTAAATGGCTCTAAGATACATTGTTAATCTTGATGATATTATTGACATGCAATGGACTAATTGGTGTAGTTCGAGTGTTTAGAGTATTGTTTTGGGAAAAAGTAAGGCAGATTCATTTATGGTTCTTGAAGTATTTGGAAAGGTTGTACATAGAGGTGTCAAAATGGTTGGGTTAGGTTGGGTCGGGTCATGGGTCTTAGATGGGTTTGGGTCTAGATAGGTTTAGGTCTAGATGGGTCTTTTAGGAGAATGGGTCTAGACGGGTTTTGGTCTAGATGGGTCTTAAGGAGAAGGTTGGGCTTTTTTAACCCTTTTTTAATCATGAAATTCTTGTAAACTAAGACAAATACTATTCAACATTATTTTTTTGAATGGAAACAAGTATTTATATATAAAAACTCTACACTATAACATAATGAAAACAAAATGATAGTATCCACATAAAGCACATCGTTTTCTTTCTAGCACATAAGTTGGATTAGGCTTCTATAACTAGACTTTGTTTCAACAGAACATACTCTCACACATCTTTGACAGGAGTTTAACCCGTAATCTATGGTTGGTGGGTTGATCAGGGCAACATTGGTATGGCCAGGATGTAGGGATGTTGGTGTCT
>BQNB010076351.1:0-31181 GCA_026074375.1 Tanacetum coccineum
GTCCGAGTTGTGAAAACGTGGTTTAGCTGCTCGTTTTTGATAAATCAACCTAGGAATAACTTATATCTCCTTTAAAATTCTAAAAATTCTCGGATGTTACAGGCATGTTGTATGCAAGTACGCCGTATAGAGTTCACAGAATACGCTGTATTGTTTGGAAAACAGATACGCCATTTAGACTGTGAAACTCAATACGCTGTCCTGGTCAGAAGGTTTGATACGTCGTATCCAACTAGTGAATACGGCGTATCAGGTGATCAGTCAGAACATAATACTATTTAAAACAATTAAATGGAGGAATTTAAACAAACAATTTAAACACACAAAGCGAATAAATACAAACAGAATTTAAATGATTAGATTACACTAAACTAATTAATTAATGGTTAGAAATACTGATAAGAATAAGGTTTAATAAATTCACTCCCTGGCAACGGCGTCAAAAACCTGATGTGCTGTCGTGTAGGGTCAATTATTTGATTATCAAGTTTTACATTTATATTTAGCCGACAAACCTAAAACAACACTTTAACGAGCAGTGTACCCGGTCAAGATGGAGTTCGTGGTAAGTAGGGTGTCGAACACTAAGAGTGGAAATTTAATCATATATTCTATCAGTATTTTAATTAGTCTATTTACTAGTTAAACCTATGCTATGTACGTTGTCTAATGAAATAGGGGTTTCAGCCTGAGAGACTGGCACAGGTTTAGTGGAAACAAATACCAATTCAATACATAATAAACACAAAAGAGGAAGATTAGAAGATAGAAAATCGGTACAAGCCAAATGATAGAAAACTGTATTAGCCATATTAAATCCGGTTCAATGCTGGTTTGTTTGTTTTAGTGCAATGATTTACTTATCTCGAAGCGGCATATCACTCTTAATACTTAGGCGGGACATCATCCTAAGACCTAGACATAATTAATCATGTCACAATTAATGCGTCCGCATAAAGCATCCTTTAATTTAATTATAATCTATCTTAGAGAATTAAAGCAGTAGTGATCCTGTTAAAACTCTAGCCCAACGAGACTTTACCCACTTATTGTTAGAAGGTATTTTATATACAGGTAGTCCACTATTCCAATCTTTATCAGTTAAATAAGAGCATGATTGCTAAAATATAAACGGGTCACCTACCGGTCCAACTAAGCTCATAATCAAAAGACAAAGACAGAACGTTATTTGTGATCCTATTGGTCCAGTAATATAAGACACGATATGGAGAGCTATCCCGGTATCTAGATTACTTGGTTCGTAACACTAGACCCAGTTGAATGATAGGTCGCTGGTATGTGCTTAATTACACATACATTTTACCTATTAAAACGAGCCTAAAATGACCAAAATATATCAAAAATGCATCGTATTTGTATGTTTTGTAATTTATGTTGTGCAGGTAACGGATATTCACTAAAGGACAAAAACAAGGCCAAAACCAGACAAAACCGAGCACGAGAACAGAAAGAGCGTGAAAGATTAAAGCCGAGGACATGAGCATCTTATTGGGCCAACCCGTACCCAATTTAATGGGCCAGGTCAGCCCAAGAAAGCCTAAATCCAAAACCCTCAAAACTGGCCCAACATTAAAAGCCCATTAAGCCTAAAAAGCCCTAACCATAATTCTGTTAAAACTCTTTACACCGTTAGTCCTTAGGGACTAACACAGTTAGTCCCTGACTCTGTACACAGTTAGTCCCTAACTCATTACACCGTTAGTCCCTACACCCTTTTACCCTTAACCCCATTTCCCCTTATCTTAACACCTGTTAACTCAAAACAAACACTTATAAACAAATCCCTTCAAATCCAACACTTTTACTATTTACCCCCCCCTTCTTTTTTACCCTGTGTCCCACTCACAACCCACTAACCCATTTTCCCAGAAGATGACAAACCACGCTGGCAATCCTAGGATGATTGATCGGTGGAAGTGACGTTTCATCAATCCAAGGGCCCAGATTGATTAGAGAATGAGGCGGTTAAGGAATAGAAGGCCAGGATGAAGAGCTCTCTCTCCTCACAGAAGAAGCACAACTAGCACACACCAAGCCCTTTGTTTTCCTATAAATAGTGATAGGATTTCTCTTGTAAAGGATCTAGAGTAATTTAGTGTAGGAGTAGTGTAGGTTTATGCTTAGACTTTACAAAAAAGTTTAGTTTAGGAAAATGTGTCCGAACCAAAGTTAAGGATTTTCCGTTTAAGCATCGTTTTGTCCTAATCACCTGTACATAACCAAGGACCTCATGAAATATGGAAATGAAAACACTTAGATCACTCAACTAATCTAGGGTGCAACAGTTAATTGTAGTTACTCTCAAATGGCTCTGGTCGTGATTAGTTTCGTATCATAAGCTTGGCAAGGATACACATCTCCACCGCTAAAGCTAAGGAAGAACAAGTCAAAAGCTAAATTAGGTTAAGAAGGCTACGGTGATCATCAACGGTCCTTTCACCATAATACCACACTCACAAGGCAGCTGTTATCGTATATACACGGCCGTAATAACGAAATAGACATATACAATGCAAACACATCCCTGTTCGTGTTTAACCAGCGGTTAGGATGAAGAATGATATAGGTTAGGGACCTTCTAACTTTCACCAAAAGTCGTCATCCAACAAGGCAGCTGAGACATACATACATGGTCGTAACGCCGGAATAAACATGCATGCTCGAACAAGTCCTCGTTCGAGGAGACACTAAGGTTAGTTTTCTAGGAAAGGGAAGTAAAAATGGTTGTTAAACTAAAATCACAAAACAAGAATAGATTAAGCCAACAATAAAGGTGAGTTGCTAGTAACTTTCCCCGACCGTTACCTGACAAAGACTCCGAATATAAAGACGACGCCTCGATCACAAAAATGACAAAGACAACCAAAGTTAACGTTCCCATAACGGTCAACTTCTCTTACATCCCGCTCTTTACATACTTTTACAAAAGTGGTAATATCGGCCACTTTTTACAAAACTTAACATCGTTGATTTTTGTAACGTATTAACGAATAATCGATCATTCTAAGTGATTCCCTTCGAAAAAACTACTTTTTGTGAAACTACTATTTTTCTTCCTCCTCTCTTTTTTTGCTTTTTCTCTTTTTCTTTTTTTTTCATAATACATAATAAACCTCGGTTTTGATTCCATGACTTCACTGTACATAATGTCCCGGATAATCTTTTCCTTGTAGTACTTATTCATCGGACATAATTCATAATAGCAAAAAGTAGCAAAACTTACGAGCTACATATTTTCCCATTGCATTGTGCAATTTCCCGACCATTACAGAGATAGAAAAATTTCACTTTGACACATGAAATACAAGACTTTACACGAAAGCAACTAGCAACATAGAGAAATAAGCTTAATCTACACGGTAGGCTAAGGTGCAAAGGTGTAACAAAACATATAATATGATGTACAAAAAGAAAAGAATAGCTCAACAGGTTGTTCTAGGGGATTTTACTCTAAAAATAAGAGTAATCAAGGGTTACATGAGAGTTAACTAACCAGTGAAGTTAGTTATTTTACGACATGTAGGCTATTTGGTTTAATCCTTGAAATTTATTAGTTGAACATGTTCTTCCATCTAAATGCATAGTACTTATCAGGCTGTCACTTGAGTGATATACCAGGCTAAGTTTTAAAGTCCACTACATCACCGTCATACTCATAAATTTGTGGAATTTAGTAGACAGTTGGAAACAAAATAGACTTAATTCTTACAATATGTATCAAGGGTTATAGTGTGCTAGGTAATATAACTAGTGATTTTTACAAGTCATGCTAAATTTTT
Source organism: Tanacetum coccineum (assembly GCA_026074375.1). NCBI lineage: Eukaryota > Viridiplantae > Streptophyta > Magnoliopsida > Asterales > Asteraceae > Tanacetum > Tanacetum coccineum. The sequence continues at coordinate 3,801 of BQNB010076351.1, forward strand.
TTAAAATTTGATCGTTTTTAAGCACTTTGCATGTTATTTTGCAAAAAATAAGACAAGTACGTTCTAATTCTCCATCCCCCACTTAAATTATACAACGTCGTCATTGTATAGATAAAACAATTCCAGATAATAAGTGAATAATAGAATAGAATGGAAAAATCCCTGATGTTTTGCTCGTGATAATTCTCCATGATGAGTTTTTGAGCAAAAAGTATGTTGATTAGGGCTTTAGAATGCCCGGATGAGTCCAACACAAGTCTGTTTCAACATATACCATATCATAGTTTCAGCAAGGTCCTGTATAAAAGATTAGAAGACAAGTGCAAATTCTATCTCGCTACAATGGTACAAGAAAACAATTAAACACACAACTATACAGGGGTCAATACGTCGTATCCCAAACCCTAGGATACGCCGTATTTTCCTGTAGAAACAATTAAATTTCTGGAAATTAAATAATTAAGTTTTAAAAATGTTAACATCCAGTCATGCATACGCCGTATCCAGAGGGGTTCGATACGCCGTATGTAATGTCTGGGAAGACAGACTCGTGTAGATAATTAAGAGTCAAACAATTAAATGCGACAAACAATTAAAATGACTGGGTTGTCTCTCAAGAATCACTTTTGTTTCAGCCAGTCTTTACGTTCGACCTTTTCTTTCACTTCATTCCTTTTATTCATCCTTCATAATTTTCTCGCAATTATTCCCGAGAGCGAATCTCTTCATAATCCTTTGGCACGGTGCGTACTTCTTGCAAAATTTCATGCTGAGCACAACGTCTTTTGTCATATCATCATCGTCAATGATGGTAAAACATGAAATAATAGAAAAACTTCCAATGAAAATAGGTATATCGATCAAAGTCCCGACATGACTCTTCCCTTCATCCTTGTCCCCAAATATGGAATAGTAAAAACTTTTAGACATTAGGTTAATGTGTTAGGAATTAAAAGTCTACATACTTAGTACTGCCAAGCTAACAGTTAGTACTGCTCAAGTTACAACTGCCAGTACTAACCAGTTAGTATTGCTAGAGTAAGTTAGTACTGCCAGTACTAACTTAATACTGCTGAAGGACTTAAGCATGAAGATTAAGACTGCTAAAGAGATGAAGACGTGTTAAGTGATATGTATTGACTTAGTCAATGTATATCTTATTAAGTTAGAAGATTTGCAATTATCTATTAGAATTATAGAATATTTGTAGTTATCTTGTAAAGGACTCCTTGGTGTATAAAAGGAGATCCTATGTTATGGTTATAGACACAAATATACATTCATACGTTTTTGATATATAGCTTCAAGGTTGTAAACCCTAGTACTACACAGAGTACTCGTATTATTGATAATAATAATATTGGAGCTTTTCAATAATATCATTGTTCATACAGTTTACTGTTTCATTAATATTCTTCTAAGTATTAAAGAGTAGATTCCGCATACTCTTTAGTATTCATAAAGTTTCCTAGGCCGGGGGGGGCGGGGGGGGGGGGTGGGGGGGGGGGGGGGGGGGGGGGGGGGGGGGGGGGGGGGGGGGGGGGCACCCCCCCAGGGGGGGGGGGCCCAACCCCCCAAAATTTCACACATTGGTTTTTTTGGATTTATGCCAAAGTAACTTAACACTTTAACAAGCTAAGGAATCAATCCTTAAGTTGGATCAACAAGTGGTATCAGAGCTTGTGTTCTGAAACTTTGATTTAGAAGAAACTAACAAAAAGAACCCTTTACTCACAAGGAAGAGATGGATCTAGAAACTGCTCGAACCACTACTACTAAAAAGTTGCCCATTCTCAAACATGGTGAATATAATATGTGGAGGCTAAAGATTAAGCAATACTTTCAAGTACTAGACTATGCTCTATGGGATGTCATAGAGAATGGAAACTCCTTCAAACTAACAGCTCAAACAACAACAAATGCTGATGGTACCTCAACTACACTAATACCAGGTCCTGTAACTACTGAAGAAAAGGTTCAAAAGAAGAATGATGTGAAGGCAAGAAGTATGTTTCTGATGGCACTTCCTAATGAACATCTAATGACATTTAATCAATACAAGGATGCGAAGACTTTGTTTGCTGCTATACAAACAAGATTTGGTGGTAATGAAGCCACAAAGAAGACTTAGAAGACTCTTTTGAAGCAAATGTATGAGAACTTTAGTGCTCCAAGCACAGAGTCTCTTTACTCTATTTTTAACGGGCTTTAGAAGATTGTAAGTTAGCTAGCTATCTTGGGTGAAAATATTTCACAAGAAGATCTCAATTTGAAATTTTTGAGAAGTCTGCATTCTGAGTGGAACACTCATGTTGTGGTAAGGAAGAATAAACCTGATCTTGACACAATGAGCTTTGATGATCTCTACAACAATTTCAAGATTGTTAAACAAGAGGTTAAAAGAACTGCAAGCTCAAGCTCAAGCTCAAGTTCTCAGAACATGGCTTTTGTGTCATCTCCTAGCAGTACTAATGAAGATAATACTGCTTATGGAGTTAGTACTGCTAACACTCAAGTTAGCACTGCTAGTACTTAAGTTTGTACTGTTAACTTAAGTGATGCCACTGTTTATGCATTTTTTGCCAATCAACCAAACGGGTCTCAACTTGTACATGAGGACCTTGAACAAATCCATGAAGATGACTTATAAGAGATGGATTTGAAGTGGCAGTTGGCATTGCTAAGCATGAGGACAAGAAGGTTTTTCTAGAAAACTGGTAGAAAGATTACCATTAATGGGAGTGACGCAGCTGGATATGACAAGTCCAAAGTGGAGTGTTTCAACTGCCACAAGATGGGACACTTTGTAAGGGAGTACAGAGGACCTAGGAACCAAGATAACAGGAACAGGAATCAAGACAGCTCTAGAAGGACTATAAATGTGGAAGAAACTTCTTCCAAAGCCATGGTGGCTATTAATGGAGTTGGTTTTGACTGGAGCTATATGGCAGATGATAAAGTCCCTACAAACATGGCGCTTATGGCTTTTTCAGACTCTAAGGTACATAATGACAAAACTTGTTCAAAAACTTGTCTAAAAAGCTTTGAAACTCTTAAAACTCAACTTGATGATTTAAGAATAGAGTTTAACAAATATGAGTTCAATTTAGCTACATATAAAAGAGGGTAAAAGCATCTGTAAAGAGCAACTTGTCTTTTATTTTACAAAAAAGATTAGGTTATTTTTTTGTGAGCAAACTTGCTTTCACAAAAAGATATCTCATATAAAGACTTAGAATTAGCATGCTTAAAAGTGAGTAGAAAAGCTTAAGCAAGAAAAAGAAAGCAATCAACTTAAAATTGAAAATTTTGATAATGCTTCTAAGAGTCTAGACAAATTAATAGGGAGTCAGATAACTGATAAAAGTAGAAAAGGTGTAGGGTTTGTAAGCTATAATGTTGTTCCACCTCCCCATACAGGGTTATATCCACCCCAAATCTTGATTTGTCCTGCTCTGGTCTAGAGGAGTTCCAACAGCCTGAGTTTGAATGCTATGGACCTAAAACTAGTAAGAGTGTTAGTGAAGATATTTCTAATGAGGTTAAGGAATTTCCTGATGCCCCATTGGTTGAGGAGTTGGTGTCAGATGATAAGTTAGAGAAGAAAACTGTTTTTCCTACTAGTGCCTAAGAATAGAGTATGTTAACCTAAACAACAAGAAAAAACCAGTTAGGAAACCAGTAATATGTACCTAAATAATGTACAGGTCACAAAGTCCTAGGGGAAATCAAAGAAACTAAAAGAAGTAGAAGTCCGAACAACTAGGAAGTTAACTTTGTATGTATAATAAGCTTGTTTTTGGTCTGTGGAAGTTTTGACCATGTGCAGGCTGACTGTAATTACCATCAAAGGCAAAGGGTGGTATGTGGGAATAATTATACAAGGGTGAATTACAATTATTCTGCTAAAAAGGCTCACCCTAGTGCTCACAAGAACATGGCTTCAAAAGCAGTTTTAATTAAAACTTGGCACTAAAGACCACTTACTAAATGCTAGGACTGTTAATACTGCTCATCCCAAAACTACAGTTTATAGTGCTAGACCAATGTTACGTTTTTCTAAATCAGCACAATCAACTATAAAGAGGCCCTATCAAATAAGAACAACATTAACTAACAAAAATTTTAACCAAAAAGTTAATACTGCTAAGGAAATTTTCTATAACTGGCAGACCAAAAGCATTAATACCCTAGCCAAATTCAGCAGAAGTGTAATGCTATTAGGCAAGTCAGGTTAATTGCTGTTTTAAGGCTCAGTATGATGGGTTTGGAGACCTACCAACCTTTAATATTGCATCAATTACTGCTGAAAGAGAACAAAATTATAGTTGATGGCAAACAGAGGCAAATCCAATTCATGATGGCCTAGGACCCTAAAGGAAACTAATTTTTCTTATTTTTATGTGTAGGTCATATCCACAAAAAGAAGTCAAGGCTATTTAACTGTGGAAGCTCAAGCACTTACAGAGAACAAGGTCCTATCTGTAATGACTTCCCCAGGATTTTGATGGAGGATATGTTAACCAATTGGAGGAGGAGCCAAATGAGGACACAATACTACTGTAAAGGAACTCATAAAACTGTAAGGCTTGATTTTGAGGATGTGTACTTTTATTCATGAGTTACAAAAGGGGGGGGGGGGGGGGGGGGCAAAGTTTAAACGAAAAAAAAGAGGGAAAGCGACAAGAGGGAAATTATAGAGGAAGAAACAGGGGCCAACCAGGGGGCAAAGAAAAAACAGGGAAAGCTGGGCCTCGCCATGTATCGGCGCGGCGTGGCCCGTGGCTAAGACTCGCGCGTTGGGGGCGTCCTCTCCCGCATGTTCCGCCGCTGTCCGAGGCGTCGATATAACGTCAAACTGGGTCTAATAACGGGGCTCTGTGGGGGGGTGGGAAAGGAGATGGAGTGGAAGAAAGAATTACGCCTCCATAGTAGAAAGTGATAAATTACTTGTTTGTTATGGTGGAGAAGAGAGACAGAGACTATAGAGACTGCGACCAACCCGAGCGCGGGGCTGGGGGTAGGGGGGGATGGCCGCGCGGTAGTCGTGGACAGGTGGCATCATTATGTTCGGGCGACGGCGGTGAGGTGATGCATGCTGAGGTGGGTGCGGGGTATAGAGCGCGGTGGTCAAACGAAGAGTAGGATCAGACGGAGAGAGATTGTTTCAGGGGAGGGTGAGGTTGGTCGGTTTGTGAGTCCGATCTGATTCAAATGTCTCACAATTTAGAGGCAACGGATTGGTAGATAGGAGAACATGAGGAGGAGAGGGGTAAAAGAGAGAATGGAGGATGTGTTCTTTTTTTATATTCTTCTTTGGGTGGATGGGTGAGGTTCGTTTTGGTTTTGGGAGTAGGATCAAGTGTTAGTGTAAACTGGTTTTCATTTATTATTTGCTTTAGGTTACAGGGAGGCCATATGTTTGTGAGATTCTTAGATTGTATTTTAGGTTATGTGTCTTGCAGCTTATATACAGAATTTGTTGTTAACATAGAGCAGTACGACGACTGTATTAAGCGTTACATAGGGTTTACGGTATAACCTTCAAACTGAGGAAACTTATACGTAATATACCCTCGCTCTCATCAAAGCTAACTTAAGTTCAGGATAACCGATCCAGTTCCTACTAAACTAAAAACACATGGACTGTTTACATAGGGGGTCAGAGGCTAAGCTCGCGTGACCATAGCTAACAAGTAGTCTTAGGCTTGTCTGACACAATACTGCGAACAGGCTTCATAACTTAGATTTGATCTACTGTACACTCCTGAGCGTAAAAGCAACACAACAATATGTACCAGTATCCTCTAACATACAACGTGCGTAGACCAGAGATTTAATAGGCCTGCTCACGTAGATATACATTTTCTAACTTTGAGCATCGTCAGATATGGAGCCGCGATGCGGCGCACGTACCGCCTTTGGAAGGCATTCGAGCTATGGGGGGGGGGGGGGGGGGGGGGGGGGGGGGGGGTGACGAGGAGGTTGGCATACAGTAGGCTACTACACTTTTACACACAAGCTCTGCACATATCTAATCACTAACTTAGCACTCATAGGGTGACAAACTCTCATAAGGTACGGAGATTGTACGTACACGCCGATAACATAAGCGTACACTGTGAAATACAACGTCGACCGTAAATATGTAGGGGTGAAAAGACAGCTGTCTATATTTCTGACCTTCATAAGGAGGATTCTATGACACAGCCTTTCTAGAGTGATACTCAAGCTGATGGAGCATTCCAGATTCAGAACTCTATTACTCAGCCGTTATTCATGTTGCATATGGAGCTTGTTGGTCTAACTTTATGATCAACTTAATGAATGAAGATATTTGTCCTAAGTTGTCCTGAGATTATAGCAATTTACTTGGTTGTCTTTATAGCAACTAAGGATGAGACTAGTGGCAATTCTAAGAGCTTTATACTAGATAGAAAAATCTCATGTGATAAGAAAGTAAAGATAATTAGATGTGACAATGAAACATAGTTCAAAAATAGAGTCATGAGTGAGTTTTGTAAAAAGAAAATCATTAAGAAGGAATTTAGTATAGTTAGGACTCCTTAGCAAAATGGTGTTACTGAGAGGAGAAATAGGACACTAATTGAGGCTGCTAGAACCATGTTAGCTGACTCTAAGTTACCTACTACATTTTGGGCTGAAGCAGTTAATACTGCTTGCTATGTGCAAAATAAGGTATTAGTAGTTAAGCCTTATAACAAGACCCCTTATGAACTGTTTAGAGGTAGAAAACCGGCACAAGTCATTCATTGATACCATTTGGGAATCATTTACACATTCTAAATACCTATGATTATTTAGGCAAGTTTTGATGGAAGAGTCTGATGAAGGATCTTTGTGGATACTCAATTAATAGAAAGTGCTTTTTAGGTATACCAACATTTTGAACGAGTTAAAGTAGAAGAAACTTGCATATTAGGTATTGGAGGATAAGCCCAATTATTGCAGGTGAGGACCAAAGTGGCTGTTTGATATTGATGTTCTAACAAAAATAATGAATTATGTGCTAGTTGTTGCAGGTACAAACTCTAATAATTTTGTAGGTACAGAATAAAGTATTGGTGCAGGTCATTCTAGCAAGGAGACAGGATCTAGCCAAGACTACATTTTGATGCCACTATGGAAAGATGGTTTACTATTTGATTTTTCTTTAAAGAATGTTAGTAATGATGAACCACAACCTCCTAGTAATGCTGGAAAGAAGGATGATGAAGGTGTATGTAAAGAAAGTGGAATTGAGGATCAAGAGAGGCCTAAAAATAGTACTCAAGATGTTAATATTGTTGGGCCAAGTATTAATACTAAACCAGACATGTTTTCTTTGGAGATAATGTTACACTTGAAGCCACACATGCTGATTTCTTTGCTGATGAAGCAGAAGTGAATATGAGCAACATTACTACCATATATCTAGTTCTTTCTACTCTAAATACAAGAATTCATAAAGATCATTCACTTGATAACGTGATTGGTGATGTACAATCTGGTATATAAACAAGGAGAATGACAAAGACTACAAATGAACAAGGGTTTATTAATGCCTGTTAGAAGAAAAACGCAAAGACCTTCATACTTGTCTGTTTGCTTGCTTCCTATCCTAGGAAGAACCCAAAAGGATTACCAAAGCTCTAAGTGATTCAGCTTGGGTAAAAGCAATGCAAGAAGAGCTTCTACAGTTTATGCTACAAAAGGTTTGGGTACTAGTGGATTTGCCTAAGGGTAAGAGGGCTATTGGTACAAAATGGGTTTTTTAGTAACAAGAAAGATAAGAGAGGCATAGTGATTCGGAACAAAGCAAGGCTGGTTGCACAGGGACATACTCAAGAAGAAGGCATAGACTATGATGATGTTTTTGCCCCTGTAGCAAGAATTGAGGCAATAAGGCTGTTCTTAGCCTATGCTTCCTTTATGGGATTTATGGTGTATCAGATGGATGTGAAGAGTGCTTTCCTTTATGGTAGGATTGAAGAGGAGGTATATGTGTGTCAACCTCCAGGGTTTGAAGATCCTGACTATCCAGACAAAGTCTATAAGGTGGTGAAAGCACTTTATGGTTTGCATCAAGCTCCAAGAGCCTGGTATGAAACCTTGGCCAAGTATTTATTGGACAATGGGTTTCACAGAGGAAAGATAGATCAAACCTTGTTTATCAAGAAGCAAAAAGGGGATATTTTGCTTGTACAGGTCTATGTTGATGACATTATCTTTGGCTCTACAAAGAAGGAGTTGTGTACTGAGTTTGAGAAACTGATGCATGACAAGTTTCAGATGAGTTCTATGGGAGAACTCACTTTCTTCTTAGGGTTGCAAGTGAAGCAGAAAGAAGATGGGATATTTATCAGTCAGGATAAATATGTAGCTGACATATTAAGGAAGTTTAGTTTCACAGATGTCAGGACAGCTAGCACCCCAATGGATACAGAAAAGCCTTTGCTTAAGGACTCAGATGGTGATAATGTTGATGTTCATCTCTAAAGGTCAATGATTGGATCATTAATGTATCTTACATCATCTAGACCAGACATTATATTTGCAGTATGTGCATGTGATAAATTCCAAGTCACACTTAAGGTTTCACACTTACATGCTGTGAAAAGGATTTTTAGGTACCTAAAAGGCCAACCTAAATTGGGCCTTTGGTATCCTAGAGATTCTTCCTTTGACTTGGTGGCATATTCTGATAATGAGTATGCTGGAGCAAGCTTGGATGTGAAGTCTACAATAGGAGGTTGTCAGTTCCTAGGGTGCAAATTAATATCATGGCAGTGCAAGAAGCAAATAGTGGTTGCCACTTCCTCTACTAAAGCTGAATATATGGCTGCTGCTAGTTGATGTAGACAAGTACTCTAGATTCAGAATCAAATGCTGGATTATGGGTATAATTTTATGCACACCATGATTAATATTGACAATAACAGTACTATATGTATTATTAAGAATCCTGTTTTACACTCTAAAACAAAACACATAGAGAGTAGACATCATTTTATAAGAAACTGCAATGATAAAAAGTCAATTCAAGTGGTTAAAATACACACAGATAACAATTTTGCAGACTTACTTACAAAAGCCCTTGATGTTGGAAGGTTTCAGTACTTGGTTGCAAGTATTGGAATGCTAAATCCTTAAAGTTTTAATCTCTTTATTCTATTGTAATGTTAATGTAAAGAATATATTGTTAGTTGTATCAATTAGTACTGCTAAGTATAACTAGTACTGTTAGTTATACTTAAGACTGCTAGTTAAAACTGTTAGTAATAATTAATACTGTTAAGAAGAAAATGCTTTAGATTATGTTTTCTTGGTGTTGGACTAACACTTCCAGGATAAGCAAAGTAGTATGGTTGGATTTGGTGATACCAATTGTGGAGTTTGTTAGAGGAAAATCTGCTGATTAAAGATAGAGAGGATTTAGGGATAACTTGCCAAGGGTTAATGATAAGTTTACACATGAGTTGGGAAGTCCTTTAAAATCTTTTTCTTGAAATCAACCTATGTCTGCCAGTGAGCCTAATGAAGCATCTGGGCATAGGCTATACTGAACATGAATTGATGGCTTTTAGTTAGTCAGATAGTAACTGATCTAACTCACTCTTTACCATTCTATCATTTGCATAGTGTGATAGTCTACGGACATCTGGTTTAGAGAACATCGAGCAAACATGAATATAATACATTTGTGTTAGAGGTAACACCTACCACTGAGCTGGAAACCCTATCAAGAAGGCTCTTTTAATGAGTCTATCTGAACACAGGTATTATTTATACTGAAATCATTGGTTCTCACACAACCAGAGGTTAAATGCAACCGAAATGATTAAGTGTCTTCCTTTACACTTAATTCCTTCAAAAGTATGAGTGCAGTATTGTCTTGAAAGAAAATTTGTGGTTTATACTGGGGAAAACATTCATTATTCCTGCAATGATTGTTCAGGGCCCATATTTTAGGGTGAAGGATCCACACACCAGTTGGTCCCATCATGTCACACCGCCGCCAAGGCGGAACGCGAGGCATAACAAGAATGGAAATCATCACAACACATGGGGTCTATATAGAGGAAACTAAAAATGAAAACTAAAGTAAAGCAAGACACAAAGTGTCATAACAATACCCAAAACTAACGGTGTCTTAATTAATAAGAAAAGGTCTCGTCAATAATGACATTGCAAAACATAATCCCAACAATTCATCAAAACGCAATTATTCAAACAGAAAGCGTAAATAAACCCCAGCATCCACGGGCTCTTCACCACTCGCTTTATCTTAGCACCATTAAGCTCACCTAAAAATGATGCTTAAAACGTCAACATAAAGTTGAGCGAGAATCATAGGTTTACGACATACAACAATATAAATAAATAAACTTTCAATTAGTTGCTACAATTACCAAAAGAATTCATGACAACAATTAACACAACGGGGACAAACTGCCACGATCCACAATCATATCAACTACATATGTGTGCTACATGGCCTCATATTAGCCTACGCAGTCTTACCACCGTCACACCTCATTTTGCATATTGGGATCCACAATACCAAACATATCATATCGTAACACAACGGGACAGAACGTGCCCACGATCCAATACACATAACTACAACAAGCTTAAAAACATTTTAACACGACAACAAGACAAGTATCATTCTCACCCCAAAATAACATGAGAAAAAGGGGCTATGAAACACATCTTTGCTTAGCTTTCCAAAAGATTCCAACAAAAAGTTTCATAAACAACTAGCACAAATCTAAACAACAAAATAACTCGTGTTACACGCTACTAAACCAAAATCTTAATGCACATGTAACAATCATATGATGGATGTATAAGGTGTTCTATTAACCCCATGGGTCACCCCAATACCATACCCAACTTTAACCACTTCGTTAACAAGTTTCACTAGTTAGTCACAATTTGTTTAAAATTGCAGAATTTTAACGTGACATAACGTACTCAAAACCTCTACTTACTGACCTCCATAATTCATACCAAAAATCACCTATGTTCATTTATGAGTATATTAACTACCTCATGATTCCCAAGATCCACATGCACAAGTACTCCTAAGAAAATCAAACTTCAAAATAGTCCCAATTCAGATCTGTTTGCACACTAAAAAGTTTGGACATAAAAACCAAACTTAAACTCCAAATCAGAAGCTCTTCTTTGGGGAATTTCTAATAGACACATAGAACTAAACTCCTGTAGTAGGGATAAACTAAATTTGAATTTTAAGTGGGGGTTTTATACCTCGTAATCTGACCTAAATCTGACCCGTATTCACGGCTTTGACAACTTTTCTTGCAACCAACGTTTGACTGACTTCACGACCTTAAAAACCTTCGAGGCCGGATGTTCTAGAAACTACTCTCTGAGCTACATCATAGGTACCGGAAACTTGACAAAAGCTATTACCATCAGTGAGATATCAGCCAAACAATACAGCCCCAAATTCTGCCCCAATCTAACTTAAATTCTAACGCGATCTAAACCCTAACGAATACGCCCATATGATCCTAATTAAACCCTAACAATGTTGAAATGCACCCGATCAAACTAGTGGACCCAAGTATTCTGGGGATTTCAATCCGATAGATCTATCCACAACACTCGCGCTTACTATAATAGCAATTAACGGTTCATGATAAGTAGGGACTTCACGGCAATAAGGTAACTTAGCAATAATATTCAGGCAGTAATCTGGATAGCATACACTTTGTAAACACTTGTGTCCGTAGTAAAACAAATAATGTGTTCAAAAATTCACGGCTTCAAATATAGGTATTCACGATCTCAAATCATGTAGTAAACAAATCATGCTTTAGTAAAAATCATCATGTAAAGCTTACGAAGTAGAAATCATAAAATTATGTAGTAAACGAGCACGATTCTCACCACCAAAAACAGATTAAGAAAAGCCATTAAAGAGAGAAAAAGGAGGGGTCTATGAACTCACAAAGTATTAATAAGTAATTGTACTGTAGTAAAAATATACAACTGTTTGTAAAACGAGCATGTATTCCCCTGCGCTGGTTTATAAAAACATTGAAAAGATTAAATGCGAGACTATGAACGCACATGGATGTTTTAAAAACGATTGGCAAACTGCACATATAACACAACACAACGGAAAACAAAGCGCTTCGATCAAGAATTGGCAGGCTAAACTTAACGGCTAAGACCCACTAGCCTAGGATGATGAATTTGGGTTTCCCGATGGATAGTCACATCAACGCTACACTTTGATAAAAGATTTAGATTTAAAGTTATAATATCTTGGTGGTTGGTTAAATAAATAGATTGAAAAGGTAACCAAAAGTAATTTAATAATTTCTGAAAAATTACTATAAAAAATAACCCTTATATAACTCATACCGTGAATTATATAACGAAGACAAACAGTCCAAAGATTTATGCGACGTATATAATGTTTTGCAAGTATTATATAATAGGTGTGAGTAACTAATTAAACCCATTAGTTTGACCCATTTCTGAAATCACCATTTAACTAAACAAAAGTTCTTATGTAAACGAAATCGTACGTTTTCAGATTACCAATTAAATTAAACGATTTTTGTAAAGCTTTTACAATAATTATTATGTTATCTTCTAGCTGACAAGTATAAAATATAAAATAATATTTTATAAATTTACATTTGGTTTCCTCGACGGGTCGGGGCTAAAATTGTTGTCTCATTTGTAAAAGTATAGTTTCGTTCGTGATTGGATTATCGTATAGTTATCTTTTAGTATACTTTTAAAATATAATTTAGTCTCTTTTATTGGGTTTAAAATAATAAAAGTTTTAGTAAGAAATCATACGTACTCATATAAAATCTATTATAATAAATTTTCGTCATGACATTTCCGTTTATAAAACGATTCCCATATTCATAAAGTCTCAACGTTTTCCCTTAATCAATATATGTTGCAATTATTAGCGTGTCAATATTTCAAGCACCAGCGTGTTTTAAATATAATATTTATATGTTATTATATTTAAACCAAATAGATTAACAAATAACATATTTATTTAACCATTTAACCACCACATTTAGATCCGGTTTAATATATAAATTTATATGTGAAATCATTTAATTTTTTATTATCCACTTGTATAAACCACACTAACCCATTTCTGTGGCTTTCTTACTAAACCAAACGCAACCTAATCGCGTATACCCAAACGCTCCTAAATCTGCTAAACCAAACACCCCTTTTATACGTTTCTGCACAACCAAACACCCCTTTTCGGGTTTTCTGCACAACCAAACACCCCCTTATGTTGTTTCTCTCAAACCAAACTCACCCTTTGGTGCATAATCGAAAACCAAACGCACCCTTTGTGCGGTGACAACCAATACCTTAAATCTTCGAATCTTGAACACAAAATTCACCAAACTTGAAAAACAATATTTTTCTTCTTCCTCCTTTGATAAAATTCGGCTGGGACAATTAAAAACACTAAAGCTTTTCAAGAATGGTATGAGCATGTTGGTCCAGAAGTCGCAAGTCCACAAGATGGCAAAGTTACAAGTTGGTATGGAGATTATGCTTGGTTGATGATCTCAAGATACTCAAGATCACTATGACTAATACAAGTTCAAGGAACAAGCTCAATCCAAGAAGTCTATGATCACAACAACATATTCACAAGAGAAAGTCAAGAGTACGAGCTAAAGACTAGGAATAAAGCATAGTATGCTAGAATTAAAGTTTGTAAATTGGAGTGACCTCCCTTAGGGGGAGATTGTTGGAAACACGAAAAGTGTCGGTCACTTCCAAAGTTGTAATAATCTTAGCTCGTAGTTAAGTATAAGGATTAGATTAGTAATCTAGTCTGGCCCAAGGTCCATGGGTGGCCCAACTCCAGCCCATGGGCCAGCCATGGTAGTATTTATACACCCTCTCCTTGTCTTGGAGAGGGTTGGTTGTTCATTTTGGTTGTTCCATTTGTTTTCATACATTCATAATACATTCCTCCATTCCATCCAAGTTTCTCTAACAATCCAACCCACATCTCACTTCTTGTTCTTGGTTGATTCATTAGATTACTAGTATTCTTCAACGGCTTTTGCCTCTATCCACTTCATAAAATAGTCCATAACGACTATCAAAAACTTAACCTTTCCTGGTCCCTTCGGGAAAGGACCAGGTATGTCAATTCCCCACTTGTAGAATGGCCATAGAGCCATGATGGGAGTTAGCAGTTGTTGGGGGTTTCTTGGCACGGGACAATGTATTTGACAATCTTTACATTTGCGTATCATATCCCGTGCATCCCGATGCATGGTTGGCCAGTAATATCCCAACCGAGTGTAAAGTGTAAACTTGTAACATTTAGTTTTTAGTTGGTTTTTCTTTATGTAAATTCAGCCTATATGATAAATATGGGTAAATTTTTATAAAATTTTGGTATTGGGTATAAAAAAAAGGTTACTTGTTTGAAGTGTAGAAAAGTTTTTGGGTGCTTCTGGGTAATGGCTAAACGAATTTAACGCCTAACAAAACGTTTTACGTAACCAATAAAATAAAATATAAAAATTTAATATTACTTTCATAAAAATAATATATTGCTTGCTTGGCGAAAATTTTAATTTGTTTGATGTCCGTTTACGCTAAATGTTGATTTTTAGTTTACGCGATTTAGTTAAACGTTGGAAATTTAAAGTGAACGCGTAAAAGTTAAAAATAAATAATTGGATATTCCTTGATGTAAAAAGGCATGAAAAGTAAGTTGTTTACATTCTTCGCACTTTAAGGGAGCCTCGACCTGGTTGCTCAATTCGACTTATAGTCCTCTAGTTTAGATTTGTGATATATGGATATACCTATATCATCGTCGAGGTTTTCAAACAAGGTTTTGAAATGAACACAAGTCAAAAGGAGTGAGATTTGGAGCATCAAATATATCCAATGAAAATGGAAGCTGAAAAGGTATCAAAATGTCATGAGAATCTTCAAAAGGAAGGATAAAATACATGACTCGAAGAAAAGCCATTGGAACGAAGAATTTAACAAGTCGTCAATTCTTGAAGGCGGTTAATGGTTCATTACTATTAGATTATCAAGTTCGCGGCGGTCGATACACATTCAGAAAAATCCATATAACAAATCACGAGTCGAAAGAAGTTCATAGCCCAAAGAATGATTCATACGGACGAACACACTCTATGTCGGATACACATAAGCCCACTCATTTATAATTTGTCACTTACAAAAAGAAGCGTCCCAATCCTTGTAAGTAAGGAATTATAAACTTATGGTTCGTGCATTTTTAATTCCCCCTTATTCAAAAATAAGAGGCGTCGCCAGAATCCATTTCAATAAGGTGTTTATAAATCGTCCTACTTAAGTATCGCCGGTACAAAACACGGTATCAAAACAAGACCATATGTTACATTAAAAGAAGGAGTCTCCTTGGTGGCATGATTTTTTTTCAAAATCATAAGAAGTAACGGAAAAATATAAGGAGACGTTAGTCAATCGCGTTTCAAAAGTAAGTGCCAAAAGACGGCATGATCCAAGGTGACAAGTTAAAGTCGTACTCTCATCA
This sequence comes from Tanacetum coccineum, assembly GCA_026074375.1. NCBI lineage: Eukaryota > Viridiplantae > Streptophyta > Magnoliopsida > Asterales > Asteraceae > Tanacetum > Tanacetum coccineum. The sequence goes on from BQNB010076351.1 coordinate 19,384, forward strand.
ACTTGGAGACTTCAAAACGATGGATTACGAAATCACATATGCGATTTAAAAGCATAAGAAGAGTGTTCAAACTTGGAGTCGAGTGTTAAAATAATAAGTGAAATTGACAACTATGTCGGATTTTGATATTATCAAAAGGGAATAAAGTAAATCCATGAAAAGTTCGAAGTTAATCGTAAAAGATCAAAAAGAAAATAGCCCATATGTATAGGTACTCTTATGTAATACCAGTATTGACGCTCCAGGGAGTAAACGATAAATCAGGAAGTACGCGAAAATCAAAGTGATCGATATTTATATAACGGACCAATATAAGGTAAATAGTAAGATGTCATAGGATAGACGTAAGAGAGCAAAATCATAAGCAAGTATTAAATACTCGCTACCCATGTAATAGAAGTAAAGAGGCAAAAGAGAGCTTATAGGGGATCAGGGAGCATGTGCGCACAGATATCGGATAAAACAAGGAGAGACTCTAAATTTTGAAAAACATGGTCATAGTCTAGGTTTTGAAAACAACCTAGTTCTCTATGACCTGAGCTCTGATACCAATCTGTAACACCCTCAAAATTTCAAGTGTATGTAACCGTGGAATCCTCAGAATCCGACATGACTGTATCTGAAAATCCAAAATAGCTTATATTAGTATTTAATATAAGACTCTTATAGTAATATACATTTATACCATAACATGTATATCAATCCTAAATGCATCTAGTCTTAACCAACTAATGCAACAAGTAGTGTATGTATATATGTCCCGTGAAAATCCCTTTGTATGAATGCAATGTTTGAAAACGGTTATAGTCCAGCAAAAACATTTGACCTGGTTCTCTATAACCTTGGCTCTTGATACCAATCTGTAACACCCCCAAATTGGGTCGCAGCGGAATATGGGTTGGGGGTGGTACTTCATAGATCAATAACACAAGATATATATAAGAACGACCATTAAAAGCCGTTTAAAACTGATACATTGGATTTAACAAATTGTTTGTTACAAAAGCCCGAAGCTTCACTTGTTCACTTGTTCAAAATACAAAGATTTCTAGCCCATAACAGATATACAAAATGTAATGCGACAAAATCTTTAATGCATGACATCCAAATCAAAACCACCAATGTATCCCTTGCACCTCGTGCCTTATTGATCCCCTGAAAAACATTGCTTAAAACGTCAACATATTGTTGAGTGAATTCATAGGTTTATAAAATGTATAATGTAGGACCGCAAGATTTCCCCATGATAATGCAACAGATGCAAACATCATAAAATGTAATTACGTTTTCCTAAGCTCATGACACTGAAGCTCGACATGTATGAATTGCAATATAAATTGCCAACATTGCCCGTGATGATGTTCTAACCCGCAACATCCTATGTCCGACATGGTATACGTTCGTTGTCCGGAAAACCGGCACAATGAGCATGACTCACCCAAACGGGGATGTCAATCCCAAATAGATCTATTTATAACATTCGCGCTCACAACAGTAATTGACAGTTCATGATAATGGGCTCAGAGGGTTATCGCTACTTAGGCAAACACGTAATCGTAATGTGAAATGTCCACTTGTGTCCAATTGTAAAACATGCATATGTTTCTCACCCTAAAACTTGTTAATCATTAAAATATATAACGTGAGGCTATGAACTCACCTTGTGTAAATGAATATCAAGCATATCACAGAAAATGCGTCACGGTAATGACGGAATGCAACCTAATCCAATATAGGTCGTATAAGTACTAAGAACTTTGATTAACTAATACCATATATAATTATATATAGCTACATCACCATCTAATTGCATTTGTAAAACAACACTTATAAAGTAAAAACGTTTATAAATATTACTTTAGTAAAAACGACGTAACTCTTTGTTTAAGCCCGTTTGGTATGTTTCTTACGTCCACGCTTTCGTATTAAGATGAGTTATCAAAATATTAAATTTTCATATTTTTAAACCTACTGGTGAACAGTACTTTTACTGTTCATGAAAGTTTATAAATTTATTTTTATAGATTTAGTTATCGTAAAACCCGTAAATGTCGTATTTTATCCGTTTTAGCTCCGATTTTAGTGATTCTTTCGAGCCCGTCTTCATAATTACAATTTCTATCAAAATATAACATTTTTCAAAAATATGTATCGGTTATGAATAGTGATTTTTACTGTTCATAGTTTATAAAATTATTTTTACAAACTTTAATTACCGTAAACTTGCAAAATTCATAACTCCTTCGTTATTGATCGAAAAATTATGATTCTTAATGTTTTAGAATCCTAAAAATATGTGTGATCTGATAAAAACAACCAACCTTATATATCAGTAGTATTTTGTAACTTGTTTTTATAAAAAAAAAATTATAAACCCGTTTATTATCGTATAACTTGTAAATTACGTATCTCCTTCGTTATAAATTGGTTTTTCGAGTTTCTTACCTTTTTGGAATCCTCATGGGATGTATTATTTTATAAAAATATAAAATATATACCTTTATTTTTTATACTTTTATATAAATTCAATATAAACACTTGTTTTATAATACTTTTCCACTTAATAAGTACCCACAAATCTTCATAAACACTTTATAACCTAATGTATTATAGTTATAATGTACATTAATCCCATACATTGTCCAAGTGTCCAAGATTAACAAGTCTTAAACAACACTTTTAAATCATAAACTTTCTTAAGTAACTTTTAATTAACTAGTTTATACATATACTTTTCACACTTAAACCAACATTGTACAACACTTATAATCCCCTTATAACATGATATTACCAACAACATAACATATGTAAAATTCATAAATCAATGATCACAAGTAAAAACCCATTTTAAATGTTCAAAAGTATCCTAAATGGTGATCTTGCTACATAGAACATATATATGCATAAAATCATAAAAGTAAAGATATTAAGAGTTTTAGATGACCTTAATATGATGTGTGGTGATGAACAACAAAAGCTAAACCCTTGTTTAGCAACCAAACCCTAACTTGCAAGACTTGAAAACCCTAAAAACCAATGAAACCCTAATCTTGCTTCTTGCTTAATTAACCCTTGTAAACCTTAAACCAAACCTTCAAATCACCTTAGGTTATCTTAGACATCATGTAGGAATGTATGTAAATGTGTTAAATAAATTTGATATGGATTATTTGGGGTGTTCTTGTTTTGGCCGTGAGTTGGAGGAGGAAAAGAGAGAAAAGAGAGTGTTTTTCACTATGAAAATGATAAGTGTATGTTATCTTTCCTAGTGCAAGACTTATATGATACAAGGACTAGTCAAATGTGGTATAAGAAGTCCAAGATCATGAATTAGTAAATCAATGGGAATCTTATGTCAATGCATGGTCTTTTCTTGTAAAAGTCTTAAGTTTTATTAGTTGTGGATTGTACCAATAGTATAGTTGCAAGATTTATGTGATATTTCTCTTGGTCTATCACAACCAAATCCGCCAGAGTAACATAAAAATGATGATTATGTTAGAGTAAATTTTAAGTATTCGGGTAACACTTGTGGGTATTGTTGAAGCGAAGAACGTTTGGTGCCCCGGTAATACCTAAACGTGTTTTATCGCGAAACGTAAACACTTTATACACAACAATTAAAAATAAATAAACTAAAGTTAATAATTATCCTCAAAATAATTACTTAACACTTTGCTTTCTGTAAACATTTAAAGTAGTTTTGATGCCCGTATACATTGAACGATAATTTTTAGCTTACGCGATTTAACTTAACGATTACGATTTAAAAGCAAACGCGTACATTACTAAAAATACATAGTGAATTTATTAATGTTGTAAATGACCATAAAACACGGGGTGTTATAGTCTCCCCCCGTTAAGTGAGCCTTGTCCTCAACGCTTAAGACGCGACACTTGACGATGGTGCAGTCTTTGTGAAGAGGTGTAGATATTTCTTCCTGAATTGATCTTCGCGTTCCCATGTGAACTCAGGACCTCTCCTAGAGTTTCATCGAACCTTGATTATTGGAATGCAGCTTTGCTTCAACCGTTTAACTTCACGGTCAATGATTTCTACCGGCTCCACGATAAATTGAAGCTTGTCATCAAAGTGAAGTCCATCCAACGGAACGGCTAAAGGTTTGTCGGCATAGCACTTCCTCAAGTTGGATACATGGAACGTATTGTGAACCCTGATCAGCCCTTGCAGAAGCTCAAGCTTGTATGCAACGGATCCAACCTTTTCCAACAACTTGAATGGTCTAACATACCTAGGGTTCAACTTCCCCCGTTTGCCAAAACGTACGACCCCCTTCCAAGGTGAAACTTTAAGAATAACTTTATCCCCAACTTGGAATTCCATCGGCTTATGCTTTAAATTGGCGTAAATATTTTGCCTATCACGGGCGACTTGCATCCTTTGCTTGATCTGAATGATCTTTTTGGTTGTTTCTTGAACTAATTCCGGACCAGTGAGTTGCACTTGTCCAATCTCGGCCCAACACACAGGTGAACGACACTTTCGACCGTAAAGTGCTTCAAATGGTACAGCCTTAATGCTAGCGTGATAGCTATTGTTATACGAGACTCGAATAATGGAAAATGGTTAACCCAACCCTTTCCAAAGTCGATCGCACAAGCACGCAGCATATCCTCGAGGGTTTAAATAGTCCTCTCGCTTTGTCCGTCAGTTTGTGGATGATATGCAGTACTTATATCCAAGTTAGTACCCAAATCCTTCTAAAGTAACCTCCAGAAATTTGATGCGAATCTAGGGTCACGATCATAAATAATTAAGATAGGGATTTCGTGCCTCGTGACCACTTCCTTTAGGTACATTCTTGCCAGTTTCTCTAGGGGATCAGTTTCCCTCATCGGTACAAAGATTACGGACTTAGTGAGTCGGTCGACAATCACCCAAATGGTGTCGTAGCCTTGTGACGACTTAGGAAGCTTCGTGACAAAATCCATAGTGATGTTGTCCCACTTCCATTGAGGTATATCGGGTTGTACCAACAATCCTGATGGACTTTGATGTTCTGCCTTGACCTTGGCACATGTCAGACATTTACTAACATAGGTGGCGATGTCGGCTTTCATATTGGGCCACCAATATAGCTTCTTCATGTCCTAATACATCTTGTCAGAACCGGGATGGATAGAGTATTTTGACTTGTGGGACTCGTGAATGATCACAGTCCTCAAATCACCATAACATGGTAACCAACTCTTGCCATTGAAGCATAGAGTTCTGATAAGTGTAGAATACACATATCCATTTATGCCTAAAATAACCCAATTAAACCCAAAACAGACCAAAAATGGCAAAAATATGCTTGTATTTGTGTTTTGTGTGTGCAGGTATGGATCAGTCAAAAATCACAAGAAAACAGTCAAAAATGGGCAAGCACGGACACGGGAATCAGAAGAGTTCAAAAAGAAGCCAAAGATTCAAAGCCGAAGCCAGAAAAGTCAAGCCTCAGTCAAATCCAGTGAAAGTCAGTCAAAGATGGTCAATAAAAGTCAACAAAGCCCAATAACCCTTTACCCGGATTCATAAGCCTAAAACCCTAACCCATTTCCTTTTTAATATACCATAAGGGCCAAACTTGAAAATTTCCAAAGTTATTTATAACTAGAAATGGAATAAACAAAGAAAGGGACTGAAATTGCCAAAAGGGCAAAGTTCAACTGAATTTTACCCCGTTTTCAGTTATAAAAAGGGCGGGTAATTCCAAACACTATTCATCGTCGTCCCAATTTACCCACAGTCAAAAAAACAAAGGGCTTATGAAAATTAATGGGCAAGGAAGTCAATTCTAGAGCTCTTAAGCACAATGGCTGGGTCAAAGAGGTCAAATCAATAGTCTTCATTAGCTCTCAAGCCAAAGAAGCCTCGTCATCAATGGAAGAAGCACAAATAGTAGTGGGTTTTTATACTAAATCATTCAGTAAAGAAGCACAAGTGAGCCTCAAACGGATTGCCACGTTGGCAATCCGTGTAAGGTCACTTATATGATCAACGCTAAAAATCTTAGCCCCATATTTGGTTTGATTGATGCAGAGATTTGATGGCGCTCTCATATCTAAAGAGGGCTAGAATCTTCTTTGTTCAGCTATAAATAGGACCTCATTCTCACACACACGGATTATCTAGTTTTATTACCCGTAGCTTTTAGGATAGTTTTAGCTTAATTTCACTTTAATCTTGTAATTTCCTTTTTAAAATGAAGCAACCTTTATTAATGAAAATTGCAGTGTTTTAATCTTTCTAAATCTCTTTGATTCATAATCTCTCATTTTTCTTATTTAGAGTTAAGCTAAAGCTCAATAAGCCCTTATAAGCTCTAATAAGCTCTCAAGAGTCTATAAGCTCTTGATTTGAGTTTAACCCAGATCTTAAATCATACTAAAACCTATAAAATAGTTTAAAAATCAAAGTACATTTGGATTTGGACTTATAAGCCTTATGGAAGGGGATCAAGATAGGAAGGACCCCACTGGATTTTATAACCCTAGCTTACTAAAAGCTAGGGAGCTAGTAGCCTGCCATTATTGGTACCTTTTTGCTTTAGCTAAAGTCAAGTAAGTTTTTCTTTTCATTGCCTTCTCTAATTTCAGTTTAATAGTGCTTAGTTATAGCTTAAAAAGTTTGTTATTGCTTATTTGCTGAGTTTAGCATGTTTCAACTTTTAATTTCAGCTGATTAATGAAACTACTAGCTTAATTTCTTATGCTCTTATAGATAAAGCTTACTTATAAGCTTCTTAGAACACTTTTCCTTTTTAGTTAAAGCTTAAATTGAGCATGATACAAGCTTTTAAGTGAGACAAAAGCAAAAACCAACTCACTTAACACTATAAATAACATGTATAGGGCTTATTAGTTAGTGTTAGCTTATGTTTCTTTTATTAAAGTAGCTTATTTTAGTGTCTTTTATAAGTTCCAATTTTTAGTTTTTCAAAAAAAAAATCAAAAAAAAATAATAACAAAAAGTGGGGATTGCCAGCCTCGAACCCACGACCTCTCAGTTATAAACCATACGTGTTAACCAGTTTGCTACATTAGCTCATCCATTAGCATAATATACAATCAAATACTAGTACAAAAACAAAAACAAACAAAAAAAAACGTTTCCTTTTCCTTGTTTATAAAAAGCCGTAGCTTATTAAGCTCAATTTAGAGCTTATTCATTTAAGCAATCTAGCTTTTCTTATTTTTCATACATTCCTGTTAGCATCTAAGACTTTTCCTGATTTTTTTAGATTTTTTCAGTTATTATTTTATTTAAAAATCTTAAAAAATCAATAAAAAATAGAAAAAAGTTTTATAAAAATACAAAAAAATAGTTTTTAGTTTTATAAAAAATAGCTTAAGGTTTACATTCAGAAAAATCATTTTCACCACTTTTAGATTTTAAATTTCATTTTTGAGCTTTAAATTTTAATTTTAAAAATAGAATTTTAATTTTAAAAATAGTTAAAAATAGTTTTCTAAGTTTTTATGATATTTTAGACTTTTCTAAGCTTAGAAATCATTTTTCCAAATTTTTAGTATTTAATTTGCTATTTTCTAGGATTTAATTTAGTTTAATTTGTTTTTAATTCATAATAAATTCAAAAATAATCAAAAAAAAATGTTTTTCTTTTTCCTAAAATTTTCTTTTGTCCTATCTTAGGTTTAGAATTTTAGTTTACATTTTTAGGGGTTAAAAATTAGTTTACTTGTTTATTTGTCGCATTTTAATCATTTCCCGTATTAGTTTAATTGTTTAATAGTTTTTAATTGTCCATTTTAATTGTTGCTTTAGATTATCAAATCATCAATTTGCTTATTCAAATCAGAATCCAAGCTTAAACAAGGTTTCAATTTCACTAGTCATTGGGGATAACGACCCGGGTGATCATACTTACCCGGTTTAATATACGTATTTTATATTATATTATATATATTTTTAAGAGTGAATTTTATCAAGGGTAACTTGGTAATTTTCTTAATTACTCTTAAGGTTATATTTTATATATATTTTACGTGTATAAAACTACTACATCAAGTTTTTGGCGCCGTTGCCGGGGACTAGTGTTTACGATTCCTACGTTTTGTGTTTGTTGATTTGGTTTGAAGATCCTTTCGTCCTCGAAAGTTTCATTCTTGTTCTATAAATCAAAAATCCAAAAAAAAATTATTATAAAATATAAAAAGTAAAAAAATATTTTCCTTTTCTTTTTAGTATAAGTAAAAGATAAAAAAAACAAAAACATAAAAAATTGTCCTTTAAAAAAAAGAAATAAAATAAACAAAGTTGGTAAACGAACACCAACATATAATATCTTCTATTGAGATATTATCATTTCAATTTCCGGTGAACTTGCAATTGTTCCCAATTCGTAATCAAAAGATTAACACTTGCCATTGTGACTCTAACCAAATACGTCTCCACCTTGAAAAGCAATTTTCAAGAGCTACCGTGAAGTAGTTGATTATTTGGTTTAAGTCTCTTCCGTGTAATCGTTAAAATTCATTGTTAAAAAAAAAAGAAAAAAAAATTAGTGTAAAGTTTTGCTTTTTGATTGTTAGTTTTTCTTTTTATGCACACTCGTTCGCAATCTCGTAGACGTCGTCAACAACAAACTCTTCCGTTGAATTTGAAATTTGATTAGAAGAACCAATTGTTGAACAAAACATTGTTCCAAGGGCCGACAATCCGAATGATGGCCCCAAATGTTACAAGCATCCATCGAGGGATAGAAGATCTATAGATGTACCAACCGATTAAATGCTAACAATTTCGAGCTTAAACAACCGAAATCAATCTTGTGCAAAGCAATAAGTTTACGGATTAACAGATCCCCACAAACACCTATGATTTTTTAACAAGGTCCCCACTTCAACGTTTAGACAAACCCCGAAGTTTTCCGAACACTTTCGATCAGCTTTTGCTTTTCCTTTCTCTCTAGAACGTGAAGCCCCGAGATTGGTTAGACAAGGAACCTCCTAGATCAATTCTCACATGGGACGAACCTGTTTTCAAAATTCATAACCAATACTTCCCAACCTTACAAAAACCACTTACAATCGAAGAGATCATTATACTTTTACCAAAAACCCAACGAAACCTTCAATGAAGCATGGAACATTTAAAAGACTCCTTCGCCAATGTCACCACCATGGCTTCTCGGAACTTTCAACCAAACTCCGATACGATATTGTTATAAATCTTTTTGAATTCCAACGATCAAGATGCCTTAGATTCTGCGCGGTGGCAATTTCTAGACAAAAAGCCTCAAAAGGTTTTAGGCGATTATTGAAAGCAAGTCTTAAGTCGTTACTCCAGAGTCGGCTAATGATTCAAGAGTGAGTACGGATTGCAAATCCTCTTTCTAATTCTTCAACTTCAAATACTTTCCTTTCGATATACATTAATAGCCGCTTCTCTCGAGGATAAGATGACTAAAGATGAACCAATGATGAATCAAATTGAAAGCTTTAGTTGTTGACTAACTCCTGCACCCGTTAAAGCAGTTAGGAAGTAATGTAGTCACGTGTGGATCCAAATCTCACCATTTTAACCTTTGTCCGTTAACTCGAGGTGGAAACGATTTTCCTGTTTTTTATGACAACATCCAACAATTTCAACAAACCGCAGCCGTTGGTAATTTTCTCCAAAGAAACCAACCTTCCAATTTGGCAAGTCAAATGAAACCACCGGGTTTCAATCAACCGAATGTCCAAAACAACCAAAACCGATACCAAGGAACCAATTCTAACTTCAACCAAAACCGTGGAGGAAACTTTAATCAAAACCGTCAAAACAACCAAAATCAAGTTTATCAAGCTCCACCATACCAAACACCAACCAATCAACCACCAATCAATCAAGTTTTACCTTACCAACCTCCAACAAATAGTGTTTTGAAAACGGATTTTGAAAGCTACGTCAAAGCAAACGATGCGATATTAAAGAATGTGCAAAATCAAAATCAAGGTTTGCAAAATCAAATGGCAAATGTTACAAGTTTGTTAACAAGCCTTTGCACCAAGATTAATGATTTCGGCAATACCAACCAAGCTTCAAGTTCAAGTTCTTTACCTAGCAATACCATTCCAAACCCTAGGAACGAAGCCAAGGCAATTACCACTCGTAGTGGTGCCTCATACGATGGACCTCCGATTCCACCGCCGGTGGTGGAAAAGGAAAGTGAGGTGACAAAGGATACGGAGCTACCGAGCACCGAAGACATCCAACCTCCATTGGTCCAGGAACAAACCAAAGACAAAGAACCAATCGAAGAGCCTTCTTTAGTTCAAAAGACCAAACCTAATTTGCCTTACCCCTCAAGACTTGCAAAAGAGAAAATTCGTGAAAAGGATGATATCCTAGCTTCAAAGTTTATGGAAATTTTCCGTAATCTTCACTTTGAGCTAAGTTTCGCGGATGCTCTCATTCATATGCCAAAGTTTGCTCCAATGTTCAAAAAGATGCTTAATAACAAAGACAAGTTAATTGAGTTAACCAAAACGCCGTTGAATGAAAATTGTAGTGCGTTTCCTAAAAAGCTTCCAAAAAAGCTAGGGACCCCCGGTCGATTTCTCATTCCATGTGATTTTTCAGAGTTCGATAGTTACTTAGCCCTTGCCGATTTAGGTGCTAGTATCAATCTCATGCCTTTATCCATCTGGAAAAAGCTTCAACTCTCAGGCCTAACCGAAACAAAAATGGTATTAGAATTAGCCGACCGTACAATTTCCAAACCAACCGGTGTAGCAGAAAATGTTTTTGTCAAAGTAGGGAAGTTTTACTTTCCCGCCGATTTCGTTGTTCTAGATTTTATAGCCGATCCTCGAGTACCGTTGATACTCGGGCGACCCTTTCTTAGGACGGCTCATGCTTTAATCGATGTTTACGAAGGAGAGATTACTCTTAGGAATGATGATCAATCGTTAACCCTTAAATGTGGTGATGCACCTTCCATTTCATACAACAATCTCGAATCATTGAAGAAAGTTGATCTAATTGATGTCACTTGTGAAGAGTACTCACAAGAAGTACTTGGATTTTCCGATTCCGTTGCTTACAACAATCCTTCTCCGTACTTCGATCCGATTGTTTCTACTTCATCTCCAACACTTACTCCGTTTGATGAAAGTGATTTTCTACTCTTTGAGGAAGCCGATGCTTTCATAGCAATCGATGATGAACCAGTTTCACCAGTTTTCAATGCTACATACTATGATCCCGAGGGTGACATTCTCATTCTCGAGGCACTTCTCAACAATGATCCATTACCTTCACTAAACCAAGGAGATTACTCACCCGGAATTCAAAAAGATCTTAAAGTTGTTGAACCAAAAGAGTCTTCACTTGAACCAAAAGATGAAATTCCCGAAGTCGAACTTAAAGAGTTACCTCCGCATCTCGAGTATGCGTTTTTAGAGGAAAATAACAAACTTCCAGTCATAATTTCAAAAGATTTGAGCCAAAATGAAAAGACCTCACTCATTAACGTTCTCAAAAACCGAAAACAAGCAATTGCTTGGAAACTTTCTGATATCCGAGGCATAGATCCCGAATTTTGCTCTCACAAAATCCTTTTAGAAGATGATTACGAACCTTCAGTGCAACATCAAAGGAGGGTTAACCCTATGTAGGATCCCTAGATCATTCCATGGATTAAGCACAAGATCAATGGCACAAAAGATTAAACATTAAGAACTTTTTTATTGAAAGAAACAAAGAGAGGCTACAAACCCTTAAGATGAAAAATAAAATGGAGAAGCTAACCTAATTTTGACTAAGACTAGGTCTATTTATACTA